>VWZE01021308.1:24827-70167 GCA_013396675.1 Eubucco bourcierii | reverse complement strand
GGGGGGGGTTGACAGCCCATCAGGCTCTGCTGCCATCCAACAAGATTTGGACAGGCTGGAATGCTGGACAAAAGATAACCACATGAAGTTCAATAAGGACAAGTGCAGGGTCCTGCATCTGGGGAGGAATAACAGCAGACACCAGTGCAGGTTAGGGGTTCACCTGGTGGAAAGCAACTCTGTGGAGAAAGACCTTGGAGTCCTGCTGGACAGCAAGTTCTGCATGGGCCAGCAATGTGCCCTTGTAGCCAAGAAAGTCAATGACATTGTGATGTGCATCAGGAAAAGTGTGTCCACCAGGCCTAAGGAGGTTCTTCTCCTCTATTCTGTCCTGCTCAGGTCACACCTGGAATACTATATTCAGTTTTGGGGTCCCCAATTCAAGAGGGACAGAGACCTGCACTGAAGAGTCATGAGGATGACTGGGGGACTTGAGTATCTCCCCTATGAAGACGGACTGAGAGACCTGAAGCTGCCTAGACTGGAGAAGACGAGAGGAAATCTGATCAACATCTAGAAATATCTGAGGGGTGGGTGTCAAGTGGAGGCAGCCAATCTCTTTTGGTGGTGCACAGTAATAAGACAAGAATCAATGGGTACAAACTTGAGCACAGGTTTTGCCTCAACATGAGGAGAAACTTCTTTACAGTGAGGATGACAGAGCACTGGAACAGGTTGCCCAGATAAGTTGTGGAGTCTCTTTCTCTGCTCTGGCAGGGGGGGTGGACTTAATGATCTCTGGAGGTCCCTTCCAACCTCTAACGTTCTGTGATTGGGATGACTTTCTAGATAATTTTTTTTTCCCCTCTTCAGCAATTTTACAAAGACTTCTAACTAAAAATTGAACTAGAGAATTGGATTATTCTGGAGGACTTCCATGAGAAGAAAACAAAAGGAAGTCAAGTTTAACTGATCAGATTGCATCCCATACTAGAAGAACACAAAATTAGAGTTAAGTGCTTTAAAGTACAAAATGCTCTGAATGCTTACATACTTGATCTGAATCTATTGAGAAAATGTCGTAAAATAGTTTTGTCTTAAACTAAGTTCAATTTATGACTGAAAAAAATCCGACAACAACTGACAGAAACCTGACAGCACAGGTGCATGGTAAAGATTTCGAATATAATCCTAAGGATGAAATAACCCACTAAAATAACTTACAATAAAGTTGTGCTTGTTTGAGGTTAACTGGAATATTTTAATGTGAAAAAATCAGATTATAGGCTGTGAAAAGAAAACAATGGTGATGACCACTCATAGGTTTGCTGAGATGTATAAAAGCAAAGCACAAACATAGATCAAGCAGTCAGTCCATCACGGTCCGTCAGTTTATCTTCTGCTTGGATCTGTGTGAGTCAACTGACCATTCAGCTTCTAACTCCCCTCCCCAATCCTCCCAACTCACCTTGCACATAAGGTAGATTCTGGGATAAGAGTGGGGGATGGAAAGAAGGTGGAAGAGTGGTTAGGAGCCCCTCCCGGGGACTCTGATTTCTGGGAGGGGTATTGTGTTTCTGTATTACTTTTAACTTGTATATTTCTGTATATAGCTGTAAATACTTGTAGTATATTGTAAATACCTGCTTATATATTTTTCTAAGATGTGAATATAAAGCTTCATTCCTTAACTCCCATCCAGTTGGGTGATTTCATTGGGGGGGGGAGGGTAGGGGGAGAGGGTAACTACCAAATATCATGGTGAGATAATCATGGTGATATACATGTGATATACATGGAAACATATGTAATGACTGGTTTGTATTTGGTATTATCTCTCAGGATATGTCTGGGCAACTGAGCCTACAGTAAAGTATACAAGATGAACACAGTTTACAGGAGAAATTGTTTTGACTGTGAATTTGGCTGAGTTTTTTTGAAGAAAGAATTAGCCATCATCATAGATAAGCCTGTGCTCATGATATGCTCAGAAGAGAAGGTGCAAAGACAATGGTCACACAGACAGTGCCACGTCCAGAATGCAGGGGGTACAAATTGAAAGACAGTAGGTTCTTTCTGAACTTCAACACTTTTTTACTGTGAGAGTGACTGAGCACTGGCACAGGTCAACCAGGGAGATTGTGGACTCTTGATCTCAGGAGACATCCAGAAGCTATCTGTGATTCTGTGAAGCTGTTCAACAGCAGTTACTCCAGAAACAGAGACTGTTCTGTGAAAAAAAAGCATCAAGAGAAACTTTGCAGCTATAGCTGTAGGTGATGACCTGCTCAGAGCCACAAAGAAAATTTTCTAAATAGTAAAGGAGAAACTCCAGCTCTCTAGATCTTTTTGTGCGTCTTCTTCCTCTGGAATTTCAAAGGGGAAATTCAAGAAAGCTAGAAGAACTAATCACAGAATTATATAAACATTTAAATGGAATAAATCTGAAAAAAATATTTAACCATCTGCCTAGTTAGAATTAAGCACACCTAGACAATTTCTGAAACATGTCTGCCTAACTCTAAAAACTTTTCAGTGAATTAGATTTACAGATATGTATGACAATCTTTTGTGGTATTTAACTATGTGTCTAGATAAACACATTCCCAAAAGACAGTACACATCATCTGGTCAAAAATTCTATTCTTAGCCACAGATACTACAGATCTGAAATAGCTTTGTTGCAAGAGGAATAAGTTAATTCAAATTAGCTTGTATTTGCTGTGGGATGTACACATCTGTGATTATTAAAGCAGCACCCACTGTGTGTCTTGAGCCTTGTGTTTCAACATCTAGATTTCAATTTATTTTTTTGCCATTTTCTTCCCAAATGGTCCAAGATCAATGTGAGCTCAGACTTAGGTTTGCAATCATTTTTCGGAAGACTTCTGTCTTTCATCTGTGGACTGTATGCATACATTTTTTCCTTCTATGATTCAAACAATTAAAATAGTGAATGAAACTGTCTCCAGGACATAACTGCATTATTAACTAGATATCTGTGCATGGGGAACTGAATGAAGCTATTACTGGAGCCTAGAGATCTATTCATCTGCATATTTACTGGAATTTACTTTAGCAATGAGTTAACTAGATCTCTGGGTGCCTTCATTTTTCTTCTCTACTAACAACATGTGTTTCAATTGCTAGACCACATTACAAGCAGAGAAGGCAAGCAATATAAATCCCAGCTGAAATTCTGCTTCTGAATAACCTATAGAAAGACTTTAAAATACATAAAGAACTGGAGTAGGAACTGACAACTGCATGCAAAATAAATGTTTGGGTTTATATCCCTCGAGCTTAATAGTTACATTGCTACAGTTTGCCCTTAATTAAGTATTTAATAAAATTAACAAGCAAGAATAGTATTGAAGAGAATCAGCGCATGCATCCAGCTATGCAAAAGCAATTATAAATAATGAAATACAAGCTCGGAGCTTTAAATTTCTGTAAAGCCTGGAAGAAGAAATTCCACGTTTCATCAACTATAAAAACTGCTGAGTACAGGTTTATAGTAGCCACATACAGGGTAACCAATGGATAAACATTCTCTTAACTGCTCACATCTCATCAATGTTCTTCAAGACAAATCTCTACTGAAGCCAAAGGGGCCCCACCAAAGCTGCTAAGTAGGAGTAACACAACTGTCATCCTCAACACTTATTTGTATATAGGTGGTAGACGGCGGCATGCAAACCATCGGCTGTTTCACATAACAGGCACATGGCAATATTATGATTACCCACGTATCACTTTGTAGGAGTGATATATAAATGAGTATTTTTACAGTATAACCTCTGTATCAGAACTGCAAAGATGGATTTTCTGGCTTAAAAATATTAAATAATAGCAATAACAGTATCTTTTTCTGAAGTATCAGCAATATTATTTTTAAAGTCTCTTATTAGAAGAGATGTTTGAAGAAACTTGGATGCTATCAATGCCTGCCTGCCAAGTCATGTTAATGTGCAGCTGCCTAACAGTGTGCAATTCTCACTTAATGATCAAGGATAAGGAGCTTACTTTAGAAATTTATTGTAAGGAGGCATCTGCAATACTTGATTGATTGATTGATGAACAATCCTTAAGGCAAACAAAACAGACTGAAGGGTTTATTTGTGTCGATCAACAGCAAATTTTAAGAAAATAATAGATTCAAGGATGTGCCAATTTAGACTTACATAATTTCAACTAGTTAACTCAGTAATATTTAAGTCTACATAAATCTGGTCTCTGGTTTAAAAATACTCTTTTCTTTTTTACAAGTTGGGTTTATAGAACTAACCCACCATTTTAGTACATCTACAAAGAGTGCCTTTTAAGTGTGTCATTCTTCGGAGTGCTTTATGCAAGTTCGTGTGGAAGGACATAAGCTTGCTTTTACACACTTTTCCCCTTTGATATCAGGCACACTGGCTCAGTTTACTCTAGTGTTATACTAAGAATTAGTATCATAATGGATGACAGCTTTGCAGCATCGAACTCATATACATGCAGAACACACAATAAAATGTGGATGACACACCAAATTGTTAAGCTGAATTAGAAAAATACAATTGTTTCTGAATTTGTAACACTTCATTCACATTCTTCAAAAATACTAAATTCTAAGAGTAACAGTCTCATAGAAGGTCAGCAGATTTATGTTCCTATATTAGAAGCTAAAAATCTATACCTGTTTGGATTTTGTCTGTAACAAAAATGAAGCTATTTCCAAGTGCAATTTAATTTGCCTAATAGCAAATTCTACTTCCACCTTCTTTTAATACTCCTAGGATAATCTGGAGACAGGACAAAGGGAAGATGAGAAACTTTCTCAGTGGGAAGAAATTTAATGAAACAGAACAAGGACAAGAGAGTTTTGCATATGGGAAGGAACAAACTATGTACCAGTATAGGCTGAGTGCTGCTCTGTTGGAGAGCAGCTCTGGGCAAAAGGACTTAGGAGTTCTGGTGGATAACAGGACCATCATGAGCCAGCAATGTGCCCTTGTGGCCAAGAAGGCCAATGGCATCCTAGAGTGTATCAGAAGGGGTGCGGTTAGCAGGGCAAGAGAGATTCTTCTCTCCCTCTCTGCCCTGGCCAGGCCACATCTGGAATATTGTGTCCAGTTCTGGGATCCTCAATTCAAGAAGGACAGGGAACTGCTTAAAAGAGTCCAGTGCAGAGCCACAAAGATAATTAAAGGAGTGGAACATCTTCCTTACAAGAAAAGCTGGGGGCTGATGTTGCTGGGTTGGAGGGTAGAAGGGCTCTGCAGCGGGACCTCGGCCACCTGGACAGATGGGCAGAGTCCAACGGGATAACATTCAACAAATCCAAGTGCCAGGTGCTGCACTTTGGCTGCAACAGCCCCATGCAGAGCTGCAGACTGGGGTCGGAGTGGCTGGAGAGCACCTGGGCAGGGGGGGATCTTGGAGTGCTGGTTCACGCCCGCCTGGGCATGGGCCGGCAGTGTGCCCAGGTGGCCGGGAGGGCCAGTGGCGTCCTGGTCTGCATCGGGAGTGGTGTGGCCAGCAGGAGTGGGGGGGTCATTCTCCCCCTGTGCTCTGCACTGGTTGGACCACACCTTGGGTACTGTGTCTGGTTCTGGGCACCTCAATTTAAGAAGGACATTGAGGTGCTTGAGTGTGTCTGGAAAGGGGCAACAAGGATGGTGGGAGGCCTTGAGCACGGGCCCTGTGGAGAGAGGCTGAGGGAGCTGGGATTGTTTAGCCTGGAGATGAGGAGGCTCAGGGAAGACCTTATTGCTGTCTACCACTACCTGAAGGGTGGTTGTAGCCAGGAGGAGGTTACTTTCTTCCCTCAGGCAACCAGCACCAGAATAAGAGGACACAGTCTCAAGCTACGCCAGGGGAAGTTTAGACTCGAGGTAAGGAGAAAGTTCTTCACTGAGTCATTCGCTACTGGAATGGGTTGCCCAGGAAGGTGGTGGAGTCACCGTCCCTGGAGGTGTTCAAGGCAGGTTTGGACATGGCACTTGGTGCCACGGTCTGTTCTTGAGGTCTGTGGTAATGGGTTGGACTTGATGATCTTTGAGGTCTCTTCCAACCTTGGTGATACTGCGATACTGTGATACTGTGAACTGGGGCTCTTTAGTTTGGAGGACACTGATGTTTATAAACATACTTATAAGCATGCGAAGGGCAAGTGTAGGGAGGATGAAGCCAGGCTCTTCTCAATCTAATGACAGGATAAGGAGGAACAGATGCAAGCTTAGGCATAGAAAGTTCCACATAATCATAAAGAAAAGTTTTATCCCTGTGAGGGTGACAGAGCACTGGAACAAGCTTCCCAGAGAGGTTGTAGAGTCTCCTTCTCGGGAGACATTCAAAACTTGCCTGGATGTTTTCCTGTGTGACTTGCTCTAGGTAATACTGCTCTAGTAGGGGGAATGGCCTAGATGATCTTTCAAGGTCCCTTCCAATCCGTAACATTCTGTTATCTACAGATAATTATAAAAATTACCTTCCTTTTTTGAAATAATTTGAAACTAAGAAACAGAATTAGGTTATATCCACTTTGGCAATCCAAAGTAGGTTTGTTTAAGCAGTACAGATTTATCCATGTTAATATTGTTCAAATCACTTAATAATTCATATGCTTTTAAACTAAAAAACAGTGGGTAGGCTGAGAAGTCACTGAATATTTGAGTAGGAATAAATATATAACAAATATACCTCTTTTTTTTTTTTTTTTTTAATTTACACTAGTCAAACCATTTTCTTCTCAAATATCTACAATCACTGCTCTCCTGGGTACACCTGCACGTCTCCATTCACCCATTGTTACCTTAAAAATTTCAGAGTACATTTCTCCAATTAATATTGTCATGGTAGGCCTAAACAGGCCAGAATAGGCCTGAACATGTCCTGGATTGCCCAGACATGTTGGTTTTTTTTTGTTCTCCCTTCATCTGTTTTGGGGAGAAACAACTGCAGGAAAGAGGATAAAGACCCTGGAGCCACTGAGTCTAAGGACCCTGGATTGGCCAGACTTGTTTTACTCCTATTTACATCCTGTGGTAAATAAGGTACATACATTTGGCTTGTACCTGTGTCATGCAAGTCCTATATTTCCCCAAATTTGGGTAAAAGTAATCCATGGCTTCACCTAATATGGTAAGGCTTGACTATCTGCCGTTCTGATTGGCTAATCTGTGTCCAAAGGCCCATCGGGTCTCGAGCTACATTGACTAAAAAGATAAGCAGGTAGAGACCACAAGCTGCTCTTACTGCCATTGCCTCTGCCTTACCGTGCTCTCTGCCGCTGGCAGTGTTCTGCCTCACTGCTGTTGCATTCTGACATGCTTTACAGCATTATGCTTCGCTAAGCTGTAAGTTACCTCTGCATAACAGGAAGCCCTGCTGCTTTGGGCTTTTCTAACTGGAAACTGCCTGCCTCAAGTTTACCAGGAATAGGCACCAAATACCTCCATGTAATAGGTCTGCATAGCCAGCATGACATCTGTGCTAAGATTGCACATTGCAAGACATCCTGCTGAAACCTCTGAAGACGAGGAGCCCTGGAAGGGACACACAGATCATCCAGAGAAATCAGGAACAGGTCAGAGATTGTCCATCTCTTTCCCCCAGCATCCTGTGAAGTCCGGGAGGAATCAGAATCTTCAGCGGCTGACAAGTCATTGACAGAACTCCCTGAAAATGTCTGGGTCCTGTCTGAAGCTGTAGCTAGCCCCCGTGAGTCAGGAGCTAATTTTGCGAGTAAATACTTAAAGCCTCTCTAGCAAAGCCTTTAGCAAAACTCTGTAATTGAATCTAACTGAATCCTAGCCTTCTGCCATACGCAGAAAGGAGCTCCCTGAGGCCATGTGGTGGACAAGTGGTATAACTGACCATAAGAACTTCTCCTCCAGTTCAACTGAATTTAATGATGTATTATTACTAGTAATTTGTTCTACATCTAGTTTATCCTCTATGTAATGCTTTTCAATGACCATTGCAAAGAACCTGATATTATTAAAATATTGATATTAAAATAATTGTTGGGAACGAGAGTCCTGATTATCAAAATTAATAAACAATACTAATTTTGAAAAAAAATACCATCTCACAATCAATTAATTACCTCTCCGTTACAAATATATTAAATTATTTTTTAAATATTTTAGAGGTAGCATCGTATTTATCAGATTGAAATCAAAGTGGTACTTTTAATAGCACTGCTTGGCTGGCATAAATTCATAAAATAGTATTGAATTAAAACATCCGGCCTATGATTTCCAAACATTCTAACTTTAAATTTTAAACTAAAAACATTAAAAAATCATGTTATATGAAGAATGATATAAATATGGTTAAGTATTTTCGTATGTTCAGTAGAACATCTTGACATCAACACACAACAATAGAGGCAACAATAAAAAAGGGAAAATAGCACTTTGCAGTGATTTGTTTATATCTTCCTCTTTCAAAACAAATACTTTAACACATTAAACTGATTTATTTATTTTAAAATAAGTAAGGCTTTGTAAAGATTAATTATTTTGAACTTAAGGCTTGTGGGAATTTTTGCATTGAATGAAATAGTCTTTGTCAGTTATAAAAAGATTTCACAATATTATGATTTTGAGTAGTTCTTTTTAATAATTTTGACAGTGATTGATTTTTTTTTAAATATATAGGTTATGGTTTACTGCAGCAGCATCCAAGCCTATTTCCCATCCAGAGTTTCCACACAGAGTAAAAAGATATGATCTGATCACATATATTCATACAGATGGGCATGCATATATGTATACAACTAACAAACAAATGCCACCCAACAAAAACCACAAAAACCAAAGAGTTTATACACCCAAACAGGGCAGTGAAAGGCATGTGCATGTTGACTGCATGTCCCGGACTTGGACTGCCCCTTGAACTTTGGCATTTTAGGACACTATACCTCAGCAGACCTTCCATACGGACAATAAGCAAATGCTAATAACATATAAATATCATTTAAAGGAGTCTCCTTTTCCTCTCTTCTGTTCTTCCATTCCAAAAGATGTTTTGTTAAGGAACGGGGATTGTTTAGTCTGAAGCAGACAAGACTGAGGGAAGATCTCATTGCCCTACAAAAAAGGAGGCTGACATGAGGTGGGAGTCTGTCTCCACTTCCTAGTACAAAGCAACAGAATGAAACAAAATAAGGTCAAGCTGCACCAAAGCAGATGTACTGAAAGACTGGTCAGGCATTGAAACAGGCTGCCCAGGAAGACTGCAGAGTGATTGTCCCTGGACATGTTCAAAAAAGTGTAGACATGACACTTCAGGACATGGTCTAGTGGCCACGGTGGTGTTACATCAACAGCTGAACTCAATAATCTTAGGTCTTTTCCAAAGGAAATAATTGTATGATTCTATGACAATAATGTAAAGTCATTAAGAAAGTAATTATTTCCTTTTGTAATTAAATGCTAAAACTTCATTAGCTCAAACGAGTTTCACTGACTGATGTCACAATACTTCCTTGTACTAATGAAGGCAGGCTACATGCTGACCTTTTAACAGTCATTACTAAACTTCTGATAACAAATTAAATAATTAGTGTCACAATTACATATTTCTGCAAAAAAAAAAGCATATTTGGATTTATTTGTTAAAAGTCTTTGTCTCTCACTTTGCTTTGTAGATTGACTATGACAGGAAAAAAAAATGTTTAATATGAACTGCTATTCTTTGACACATTCAAATACATTTGACAGAATGAAGGTATGGTTCACAGAATGGTTCGGGTTGCAAAGCATCTTAAAGATCACTGAGTTCCAAAGCTCTTGCCTTGGGCAGGGACACCTTCCACTAAACTAGGTTGCTCAAAACCCCATCCAATCTGGCCTTAAGAAGTTAAGAATTGAGCAATCTTTCAGTTTTATGTAACTGCATACCTGTTTTGGTTTTTGGTTTGGTGGGTTTTTTGAGACTAATTTGAAATAGAGATGATAGCTGTAGCAAGGAAGAAATAGATAGCAGAAATATTGTAAGCATGGACTGAAAGAAGGAATCATATTGGAAAAGAAACTGCACAAAAACTATGCATTTATCAAGGTCTTAACAATATGAAAAAATCCCATGCTTCACTCAGTTTTGCTTTGAGGTCTTTTTTTCATGTATCCTATCTCATTTGCTATTTACAACAAAGTTCAGTCACAGAGGCACATGTGCTGGTTCTCTCACTAAATGTACTGTTTTTACAAATCAAAATCTGACATGTAGTCACAAAATGAAATTGCCAGAACAAAAAGGCTCTGGATTCATTTCTGAAATAGAAAATAATAAATTTTCTGGATAATTTGTTCTTCACGCATGAAATTTCTATGAAATAGCTAGTAAACTGCTGAAAATCTTAGTTTTTTAGTATAACCTCTCACTTAAATAAAATTTGGTATTATATTGATGGACAGATACTACTGCTGTGACACCAGCTTTATAAAGAAGTCTAGCCATTGTATGAATTCTATTATAGGAAAAATGATATAAAAATAAAATAAGGAACAACACTCATATGTACACTTGAATACATAAGATACATTTGGAAATCTCAAACTGGCTTCTATGGAAGAAATTCTGCTCTTAGCAGTCATGTGAAAGACCCAGCAAGTAGGTGAGTATGATATAAGCTATTAATACTCTGTTTCCAATTAATTTTTTTTCAAAGTTCTCCTATCAAAGCCTCTGAAAGAACCTGTTGTGTTTTAAATGAGGAAGACTTTTAATAAATTAATAACGATGGAAAAGACAGAAAAAGGATTGGAATGAATGGTCATTTTTCATAATGAAGAGACCTCTACAGAGGCATCCCTGAATAACCTCTTACTAAGGTTGGTTTTAATGATTTACCCAAGAAAAATGAGCATGTAAAATCTTCTATTTAAATTATTAAGGATAATCAATTCTAACTTGATCATAACAGTGTAAGAAAGACCTCATGTTTCTGAACAACCAAGTAATACATCTGAATTATAATAAAAGTAGATTAAATTCAGTGGTGACAGGTGAAGACTCAAGGAGAATGGAAAATAAACCACACACATGACAAACAATAGGCTCTAAATTGGCTATTACCACTTAGAAGAAAATTCTGGATTTGCTGAGGATAATTTTAATTTTCTTAAGAAATCCAGGAAAACATTTTAGTACTCTTCCCTTATGTTGATGTATGTCAGCTCCTTCCTAAGTCAGATGCTGCAATCTTTGATCTGGCAACACATTTTTTTCTTTAATTTTTCAAAAGTTCTATTTTTATAGTTATATTTATATAGTTTTTAGTTTACTTTCTTAATAAATTTTTTTTCTTAAAAACTTAAAATTCATCCAGTTTCTGAGACCTTTTCACTATCTTTATTCAATGAGATTGGGTAAATGATCTTTTATGTGTCTGTGTGCTCTGTAACACATAATATACCATCACACTGATTGTATTTAGAAGGATTTCTCATAATCAGCTCTTTAAGCCAGATGTTATAGATTAAGATGATGTGGAGTATCTTATCTCTCATTCTGTCTTGCCTGTATTGTGTATTCCTTCAGTAAGTCCCTATTGGTAAAATCTTTCCATTCCATGACTTCCAGATGTAAAAAGAAGGGTCAATTTCATATAGTTTCATTGACCCAAACATTCTCAAAGCCCCCATGAAAGTTTCTGTGCAATGAAATTAGAACCATACCATTATAAAAGAATTGGTACACAGAAGCTGTATAGGGTTTCAGTAATCTAGGCAACTTCCATCTCCATGAAAAAACTCAGTAGAGACTTTATGAATAGCCTTAAAAAGGAAGATAATTCATGGCTGCCTGGTTTGCTTGTAGGAAAGATTAGCAGCATAGTTCCTGCACAGGCTATGATCTTTTACACTTCACTACAGCATAGTGCATAGAGCAGTCCTTATGTGGACTTATTAGGAAAGACTGACAAGTCATTTGGCATGACCAGTGATTTTACTATGTTTGCAGTTTGTGAAGTAGTATTTTTGAGACAATGACGCTAATATAGCTTGATGTTGTGGAATGACAAGAAAAAGGAGAAAAAATGTAAAAAGATGACAGAGAAAGAAAGAAGGAATAATCACTTGAGAAGCTGTTTCATTTGGGAAGTTGTTTCTTTTATTCTGAATACAACTCTCCTTTACATTATTGCTTGCCATAATTTGTGTAGTCAGCTGAAATTTGACCTGTATTTCACACTGCAGTAAAGTACAGAGCAACTAGGGCATGAAGAGGAAGTAAAGAAAAGACAGATGGAAATAAAATGCCCCTCACTTCAGTTCTTGAGTTGTATCTGAATTGAGGATTGGACACAAATACTGAATAGCTATCAATCATACTATTAATCTTGACAAATTATTGGTGGTCTCTTAACACAGGACCACTAAACAGAGCTTTAAGTAGTTACTTAAGGGTGGAGAACTTTACATAACTGAACTACCCCATCCAATAACGGGCAAATGTTCTTGGTCTCAGCAGTGATTCTTTAGATGGTAGACTTTCTAAGAACTTTTTGGAGATGACGTCACCATTCTTCATATTAGGTTTTCATTTTAGGCATTCAGAATTAACTGGAAACTTGTTCAACTGATAGCTAACTTTCACAAAATGTGGTTTGTGAAAACATCACATTGTGTATCAATCATTTCCTCCTATTTGTCTTCCTTTAAAATATTTTCTGGAGGGTAAAGCTTTGCCAATGATTATTTCAAAATGCACTTATTCTCAGGTGATCATATTTCTAATCGACATTAGAAACATGCATACTAAAAACACAAAAGCCTGCAAACATTTTATACTCTTCTATGCTTGGTATTAGTAGAGTAACCTGTTCCAAAGGTTATATCTAACTTTTTGATAGTCCTTTTGTCAACAAAATTAAGGTTGACACTGAAGCTGGCTCTTGTAACATGAAATATTCACAGATTACTTCAATGCTTTATTCTTTGTGCTAAAGAACCCCTTTCAAAATATTCTTATTCAGCAACTATCTTCTGCTGATGTATTAAACTTTTATATCAGAGTTAAAGTTTTATGAGGTTTAAGGTTATAAAATATTAAGACAAGAGTTGAGGTTGTGGTAAGTTCTGTTTAAGTGAGAGCAAGCATGTATACCAAAAAGGAAAGAACTATGTACTTTATTACATTGCTGCTTTACAGCAATGCTTCACGATTTTTTTTTCCCTCCTCACGCTAAACTGATTTTTGGCAAGCATATAACAAAGGAAAATCATCTTCAAGTTCCATTAAATCAAAACGGTTAACAAACTTTATTTAAAAATTCTCAAATACTTGGTCTTGACCTATCCCAAAATTTTATCAGGCACTACTGGTCACTAGAAATCAGAAATACTTTTAGTCAAAATTAGCAGTAGAATTGTCAGTACACCCCATAAGACTGAGCCTCAAGTGGAATGCATTATGTTTGAATTCAGAAATGTTCATTCAGCATCTCCAAACTATATCTCTTATATTAAAGTTCTATATACAATTCCTAAGCATAATTCAAATAGCTGCAATATCTACATTTACCTATGTGAAATAAAAACAAACAACACTTTATTTTCGTTTGGGTTTGGGGTTCTTTTTACTTCTCCATAGATAAATAACGTGCATTGGAATGCAAATATCACTGGAAATTGCAAGAATAACTTTAAATACTGTATTTATATTCTGAAATTTTAATTTTGTATAGCAATTCTTGTAGTTTATAGGATTTTCATTATAAAAAACTGTAGTGTGAAGTACTATCATATTTCACTTACAGCTTACTGCATATGCAGTTACAGCTTTATCCTAATTTCTTTTCTGTACTAGTAGTTGTACTTTTAAGTAACTACGCCTAAATGTGGAAGGCACCTAAAAATCCTCCTTTACTTTTACTGTTTCAAGCATGTAACTCTATCATTTTAAGTTAAGCTGATGAGGCATGGACTGCCTTCCTAGTAATGAGAACGGTAGAAGTCTACAGTTCAGATTCTATCTTGCCCCAGAATATTCTACATTATTTTTTATATAGAGAAGCTAAAAGGAAAGATAGTTTCCAGTGGAAACACTGTCAAAATCTAAGCACTTATGAAGCAGGATTCATTTCATGTTACTGTAGACATCTGATGTAAGCCATCTGAATGATAGCTTAAAGCACATTTTTTTATAGGAAGATACACAAAAATAAGTAATCAAAATGTAAAAGAATACAATAAATTGAGATACTCTACCCTAGTGATGTTTTCTCACTCAGTATCTCTGATCCTGCTTCATTTTTAATGTGAGAACCTAAAATGTTTCTTCCTACATGCTACTTCAATTCCCTTTACCAAAATGAATATTCTGCTTCAGATCTGAAAATCCTGTAAGTTAAAGTAACAAACATCTGTAAACAATCCTGGTTTCATCATAGGTAATTAATATGAAGCCCTTCACAAAAGTTTTGGAGCAAAATGAATCATTCATTCCTTCCAAGCTGTCGTGGTAGGCCTGAATAGACCAAAATAGCCTTATACATGTCCTGGCTTGCCCAGACAGGATTGTTTGCTCTTCCTCCTTCTGTTTTGGGGAGAAGCAACAATGGGAAAGAGGACAAAAAGCCTGTAGCCATTTAGTCTAAGGACTCTGGCTTGTTTTGCTCCTGATTACATCCTGTGGTAAACAAGGTACATACACTTGGCTTGTGCCTGCTTTGTGCAAGGCCTATGTTTTCCCAAATTTGGGTAAAACAAGCCTATGGCTTCACCTAATATGGTCAAGCTCAGCTGACTGCCATTCTGACTGGCTAATTTATGTCCAAAGCCCCATTAGTCTTGGGCTGTTATCAATAAAAAGAGATGAACAGGTAATACAACGTACTCTGCCGTTGTTCACGCCTGCTGCTGCCACCATTGCTCTCTTCTTCTGGCAGTGTTCTGCCTCACTGCCTTACTGCATCCTGAACTGCCTGGAAACTGCCTGCCTCAAGTTTACCAGGAATGGGCTCTAAATGCCTCCATGCAATAGGCCTGCATAGCCAGCGTGACATCTGTGCTAAGACCGCACAGCACAAGACATCCTGCCTCCACCTGAAAAGTCTCATGCCAAGATGGGAAGTCCTGGAGGTACGCAGATCATCCAGAGAAACCAGGACCAGGTCAGAGATTGTCTCCCTCCTTTTCCCAGCTGCCTGGGAAGGCTGGGGAGAATCAGAAGCCTCAGAAGCTTACAAGACACCAACAGAACCCTCTGAAAGATTTGGGTACTGTCTGAAGCTGTAGCTAGCCCCGCAAGTCAGGAGGTAACTTTTGTGAGTAAATACTTAAAGCCTCTTGTAATTCACCGATTGCCTTCTGCCATAAGCAGAAAGGAGCTCCCTGAGTCCATCTCGTGGACAAGAGGTATAATTAATCACAAGCAGCCACATGCCCCATCTTGTTTTTCCCATTAAGCTATATTTAACTGTTGAGTCCATTCGGCTAGCTAGATGACTAGTGGACTAGATGTCTTTCTTTTTGATGACTAAAAAGGTGGTGAGGCACTGGAACAGGTTGCCCAGGGAGGTCGTGGCTGCTCCCTCCCTGGAGGTGTTCAAGGCCAGGTTGGATGAGGCCTTGAGTAACCTGTACTCGTGGGAGGTGTCCCTGCCTATGGCAAGGGGTTGGAACTAGATGATCCTTGAGGTCCCTTCCAACCTTACCATTCTATGATTCTATGACTAAAATTAAATTGGAATAAGTCCTATTATGAAACAAATGTATGTCTGCAAAAACTAGGTTAAAATGTTTTCATCAATGCTGAGTGACTTGTTTTAGCAAACAAAATTTGCCAAAGCTGTTGAAATGTTTTGGACCTTACAAACCAATATACAAAAATAATGCTAATGGATATTATGTTAGTTTGAAAAGGGTTATTAAAAATTTAGTTCCCTTCCTCTTGCATGTATGCATTTTTTCTTAAATTTTCTAATTGTAACACCTAAGAATTGTTCTTTTAGTCTGAGAAACCAATTTCTAATGCAATGTAGAGATTAAAAAGGAAATGCCATTTTAAAAGGTCATACACCTGGGACAATGCACAGCATCTGACAAAAAGCTTAGAAGAAGAATATCACTGCTTTTTTGCCTCTGTTAAGCTCTTCACAAAACCAGTAGGCTTTTCCTATATGACTGCTATGGCTCATTCCCCTTTGACACTACATGTTACTGAGTATTTATCAGCAGTAATGGAAAATAAGGTTGAAATATTATTTTAGTAGTAAGCTATAAACTTTAAGATAAGATTAATTCAGTATATTTTTTTGAAATGGCAAAGAAAGGCTGAGGTTTTTCTATCTAAAGCCAGTTGTTATTTAATTTTTTGGCAGTTTCCAATGACATACCAAGTATGTCTAAATGTAAGAGACTGAAAAACAATAGTTACTGAAGTAAGACAAAGAGCCACAGTGAACTTCTTGCACCAACTAGCCAAAGTATACATATTAAAAACTTTGATGTGATGGTTAATTCCCCCAAACAGGATCCATGATCTCAGAAATAACAACAAAAAATATTTTCTTCTTGAATTAAGCTTGTAACCCTCTCTTCAACCATTTGATGGGATTTTGTAACTAGTAGTTTTCCAAGGTTTGTCAGAACCTTATTTCAGAGTTCAAACTTTGTAAATAAATTAGTTTTGAAAATTAGTAAAATTAGTCCTAATCATCTCAATTCAACACACTGAATTATTTAGTATTAGTTTTTATAACACTCTTCAGGGTTTTTAACTAATTATGATATTTGAAGCAAAAATACTTTAAATGACCCTGCAGTTTTTTTGTTCATATGCCACACAGGGCATCTCTGTCATTTTTTAATCTTCCTAATTATTAATTTAAAATCAATGTATCATGTACTGGAATCACTCCTTCCCACTGGTTGGGGGATTTTTTATTTTGTTTGCTTTTGGTTTGTTTGTGGTTGTTTTCATAAAACAGTATTTTCTTACAAAAATGTTTTCATGAAAATTCATATTTATCTCTGCTTCTGTGTACAAAAAAAGAAACATCAAATCATAGAATCATAGAATCATAGAATCGTAGAATGGTAAGGTTGGAAGGGACCTCAAGGATCATCTAGTTCCAACCCCCTGCCATAGGCAGGGACACCTCCCACTAGTACAGGTTACTCAAGGCCTCATCCAATCTGGCCTTGAACACATCCAGGGAGGGAGCATCCACAACCTCCCTGGGCAACCTGTTCCAGTGCCTCACCACCCTCACTGTAAAGAACTTCCTCCTAACATCTACTCTAAATCTCCCCTCTGCCAGTTTAAGCCCATTGCCCCTTGTCCTGTCATTGCAGGACCTTGTAAATAATCCTTCCCCAGCCTTCCTGTAGGCCCCCTTCAGATACTGGAAGGCTACTATCAGGTCCCCTCGAAGCCTTCTCTTCTCCAGGCTGAAGAGCCCCAACTCCCTCAGCCTGTCCTCATAGGAGAGCTGCTCCAGCCCTCTGATCATCTTTGTGGCCCTCCTCTGGACCCGCTCCAACACTTCCATGTCCTTCCTGTGCTGAGGGTTCCAGAACTGCACACAGTACTCCAGGTGGGGTCTGACGAGAGCAGAGTAAAGGGGCAGAATCACCTCCCTTGCCCTGCTGGCCACGCTTCTCTTGATGCAGCCTAGGACTCGGTTGGCTGTCTGGGCTGCATGTGCACACTGCAGACTCATGTTGAGCTTTTCATCAACCCAGACTCCAAGGTCCTTTTCCTCAGGGCTGCTCTCCAGCCATTCACCACCCAGCCTGTATTTGTGCTTGGGATTGTGCCTACCCAGGTGCAGGACCTTACACTTGGCCTTATTGAATTTCATCAGGTTGGCCTGGGCCCAACTCTCCAGCCTGTCCAGGTCCCTCTGGATGGCATCCCTGCCCTCTAGCAAGTCGACTGTGCCACACAGCTTGGTGTCATCTGCAAACTTGCTGAGGGTGCACTCCATTCCTCTGTCCATGTCACTGACAAAGATGTTAAAGATTTTAAAAAAAAATCTTCCACCGTGAACTGAATTAGAATAGAATGACCACATTGTATACACAGGGATTCATAGTCATCCCCCACTTTTAGCACATTTTAGTGTCCATTACACCTCCAACAAGCCTAAAAGAAACTTGATGTAAGGATTCAATTAGAAAGCATTCTTGTTAATCTTAGAATGGGTTGGAAAGGACATCTAGTCTAATCCCCCTACCAGAGCAGGTATGCCTAGATCAGGTTGCACAGAAACACGCGTTTCTAAGTCTCCAGAAAAGGAGACTCCATGACCACTCTGGCCAGGCTGATCAGGTGCTTTGGCACCCTCCAAGGGAAGAAGTTTCTCCCTAAGTTCAAGTGAAACCTCCTGTGTTCTAGTTTGTACCCACTGCCCCTTGTCCTATCACTGGCCACCACTGAAAAGAGCCCAGCCCCATCCTGATAACCTCTACTGCCCTTTATAATTTTATATGGATTTATAAGATCCCCTCTCAGTCTTCTCTTTTCCAGGTCTCTCAGCTTCTCCTCCTAAGAGGGGGACTCAGAATTGGACACAATACTCCAGGTGTAGCCTCACCAGGGCAAAGTAGAGAGGGAGGAGAATCTCCTTCAACCTCCTGGCCATACTCTTCTTAATGTACCCCAGAATACCATATGTTGAAGGTACATTCATAGGCTATGGTTAACTTCTTGTCTACTAGGACTTTGAAGTCCTCCTCCACAGAGCTGGACAACCCTTAGTGTGTCCTGATGCATGAGGTTATTCCTTCCCAGGTGCAGGGCTCTACATTTTCCCCTGCTGAAATAAGACAATATCACACACATTAGTATGACAAATCATTTGAAAGATAAAGCACATCTGACACAGAAAAAAAAATGTTTTTTATCCTCTGTTATAATTTGTTACAGAACGAATCATAAGATTTCAATTGACAGAAGATATGTTTTTTAACATGATAATACGTGGCTGGCCACAGTAGAAAAGATTTCCAAATATTTAAAACGGTTTCAAGAATAAAATTATTTGAGCTGTCAAATATTTCTTTCTGAAGTTCTTACTTCAGGTTTCTGGTATGTTGTATTTTGGTTTTCCAATTACAAATCCTAATAATCTTCTGAAAATTCTACAGTACAATGTGGAAATGTTTCAAGCTTTGCCTAGAAGTTTAATAAACATTAACACTATAGGGGAATTAAATTTAAGGAAAAACTCATAAAAAATATACCTAATCTCACAATATTTTCTGAAAATCTGCATAGCAAAGACAAGGCATGCTATAATTTACAGGAGGAGTCACTAAGAATTTATTTTTTGGGGGGGAGAGGTGTAGTGGTTTGAATCAGGACAAACTGAATGAATGGGCTAACCTGGCTGTTTTCCCAACACAGAAGTGAGCAAAATGTAACACTCAAAAACTTGAGATTGAGACAAAAAAAAGTGAGATAAGAATAGAGTTTACTGAGCAAAATCAAATAAGCGTAGTACAAAATGCATAATTACCTTAGCCCATTTGAAGTAAAAGCATGTTGCAAAGCAGCAGCAAGCAGAAGCAAGTGAGCAGAAAGCCCAAACCAGAACACTACCCCCCCCATCGCTCCTTGTCCCACTGCCACCCCAGGGGAAAAGACAACATGCAAAATCCCAGAACCCAGAAACAGTAACCAGAACAGAAAGCCTCCTATGTTACAATCTGAACTTCAAGGCCCATAATACCTTACTCCAGTTAGCACTTACCATTTTTGCAGCTGGCATGACTAACAGCATAGTATGAATAACAGCAGCAGGCTCAACTCAAACCATGATGAGGGGGAAGACCAATTATCTTTGCATTACATCAGCTTTAGATAAAGTTTTGATATTGTGAAACCTTTTCTACTACACATGACTTGAGATATGTGTTTGTTCAATTCAAATTTTACCTCATGTTTTCAGAAAGAGTTCTATTCCTGTAGAGAAAAGATCTACTCAAGTGGAAAAGGAGTAGTTGCATTCACTGTTTAATCTGAAAGGACGTCAGAATTTAGTCTTGTCTGTTATGGTAATAGTAAGGAATCTCAGATAAACTAAGTTTCACCTGCATGCAAAGGAGAAATGCACTTTTCTGAATTCTCCTACAGTGTCATCCAGTGTAGTATTTAATTGAAAAAATAAAGGCAGTATCATTGAGGCCTTGAGTAACCTGTACTAGTGGGAGGTGTCCCTGCCTATGGCAGGGGGTTGGAACTAGATGATCCTTGAGGTCCCTTCCAACCTTACCATTCTATGATTCTATGATTCTATGATTATTTCCATATTTTCCAGAAAGAACAAAGAAAGAAAAGGAAATATGAATCACTGAGACACATATACTTAGCATTTGAATATGCTCAAATGTGGAGAAATTTAAGTTTTACCACAGTGTTATGTCCCTGACAGCAGTTTGGGACATTTAATCAAAACTTGACATTTGACTAGAGAGACAGTAGTACTTCAGAAATTAGCACTGTTCCTGGTTTCCCAGCTTGTCTATCTATGTACACAGAAACATACAGCAATGTGTATGCTTAAATATGAAGATTCTTCAACTTCTAACACAAAAGGAGACACACTGACTTTTTTCTGCTTAATTTAGGCCATAATCATAGTTTCTTCAAAAATTACAGCAAAAAACATCATCGGCATAATACTAGTCACAGCCCTTATCATCTGCTTGTAAGAGAATGCACAAACCATCTGTTGGGTAGGTTGGGGTATTTTTTGTTGTCTTGCTGGGTTTCCTTCAATTGTTGTTTTAATATGCTAACATAAAAAGCAAAACAAAATAAAAATTTTGAAGTATATTTGAACTTTTCCTACAGCATAGCACTTATGGGTGTCTCTGTTTAGACTACACAAATAGACAAGAGAGAAAAACAAGCTCCTCAAGAGGGAAGTTATTTAACTCCACCTTATAAAATAACATATGCTTAGATACACCTCTGTTGTATTATAACAACTAGCCTGTAGTGGAAAAAAAAAAAAAAAAGTTCTTTCCAAGATTCATCCTTGAGATTAATCTTACTATTTTCTTAGTTTTGTCTATCTGGAACATTTTCACTGATCTTTTCAAAATGCTCTTGTGTCATGCACAGGGGAATTAATTTCAATAACAGACAAAAGATGTAAGAAACATTTCTATTAGTTCTCAATCACTGAAATCTGGAAAGAAACCTTGAAATGAATTTGTCCTTCAAAAGGAAGCCTGTTAAAAAATGTTCATACGATAAGGCAAATTCCTTCCTTTAATTACTCTGCCTTTTTTTTTCCTGTGTTAATTCCCTATCACCACTACAAAGGAAATAGCCACTTTAGACAGTGATCTCCTTGATTAGACAACCATGTTAGATTCTGAGGGTTACACTCTTAAGGCTATATAGTCTTTTTATTATGAGAGGATTAAGAGCCTAGCACATAAAAAGATGTTTCAACTCTCAGCTTTGGTATCGATTGAAGCCTTTCCTGAAAACAGCATCACCTGTAGAAAAATCAACATAATAACACTGATAAGTAAAGAGACACGTAATACTAGAAAATGTTTAGTGCTATTAGGAAACTACATGAAACTATAATTCTAAGACTTTATTTTGTATCTAAATCACTATTTGTTTCTGGAAATAAAAAAAATAACTTAACTTTCCACAGTCTTTTTAGGATGCTCTAATAAGAAATACAACATTGAATGGGCTCACTGGGGAAACATCAGTGAAGATGGTGCACAAAAAGGAGCACACTAAATTTCATGTAATCAAATTTTTAGAGTTTGGGAAATCAAACACAGAAGTTTTGATGATACACTTCAGTTTCATTCTTATCATTATTGTTGATGAATTTATTTCATTTATTTGAGGAAGATACTTGGTCTTGCCGTTAAGGACTCAAACTCAAAGCAGATACCTTTCCTTTATAGTTCAGGTTTTTTTGCTTCACTGTTCTGATTTAAAAGAACAGATAATAGTACTGGCTTTTACTTCCAATTAGTGTAATTTCTTTTAAAGCTTTTTAGGATATGAGCACCTGTGTGTATGTGAAATGTCCAACATGATAGGAACTGATCTTGGTTATCCATATTCATGAGATCTGGCACACCACAGTACTCCAGTGGAAGAGCAAATCAAACAAGGGAGCCACAAAATGCAAAGAAAGGATGTTCTTAAATTACAAAATGTATATTCAAATAATGTGAAAATGGGATAATAAAAACTTTTTATCCCCGCATTAAAGAAGTTTTTTAAACTTTTTGTCAGCATCTATAGTCAATCTTTACATAGAAAAACACTGTATTAAAGTTTTAATGAGCTTCCTTAAAGGGAAAAGGGCCGCCATGCTTAAATACATTGTGACCAACAGACACCTGTTTCACAGAATCACAGAGACATTCAGACCAGGAAAGACCCTCAGGATCACCAAGTCCAACTGATAACCATATTCTGCAATGTTTAACCTACACCGTATCTCCAAGCACCACATCCACGCAACTTTTAAAACACATCCAGGGTTGGTGACTCAACCACCTCCCTGGACAGCCCATTCCAATGTCTGATCATTCTTCCACTGAAAAAATGTTTCCTGGTTTCTAGTCTAAACCAAACCAGTCACAGCTTGAAGCCATTCCCTCTTGTTCTACCACTACTTACCTGTGAGAAGAGACGAGCATCAACCTCTTCACAACATCCTTTCAGGTAGCTGTAGACAGCAATGAGATCTCCCTTCAGCCTCCTCTTTTTCAAACTAAACAGCCCCATCTCCCTGAGTTGCTCTTCATAAGATTCATTCTCCAGGCCCTTCCCCAACTTTGCTGCCCTCCTCTGCACTCACTCCAGCATCTCAACATCCCTCTTGTAATGAGGTGCCCAAAACGAACACAATACTCAAGGTGTGGCCTCACCAGAGCAGAGAACAAGGGGATAATCCTTGACATCGAACAATACACATCACTCCCAGGGAATCTGCTCTAGTGCATCAGTACCTGTAGAATCAGTTTCTTACTGATCATTTCATGTCATGTGTGAAATAAATCTTTAAAGTCTCTCCCAATATTACTTTCATAGAAAGAGTAGTTAAATATCATTATCAAATCTTTGAAAAAGAAATTATTTCCTATAGCAATCTTTTCTTGGTACAATATGTTTTCTAAAATTCTAGTGAATTTTCACTTAATTTCCCTAAACAATCCATGTACCTCTTATGTCCTGGACAATATATTAAAACTGAAGTTCAAACAAAGTTGGTCAGAGAAATGAATCAATGCTGCTTTGCAATCTATACATCTGTTTATATATTACTATTATACTTTAGCAGCAGTATGGCCTTGTTGACTCACATTTACTAGCTGTTTATTGACTGCAAAACTTCTGCAGAACTGCTATCTAGACATGTGATCCCACTAGGTATCTGCTGATTATTTTTGTGACAGCATAGCAAGTCAAACTGTTCCACAGTAATTTTTTTTAGAAGATGCCTCTAATTTTTCAAGATTTTGCATTCTAATTCTCTCCTCTAACATAGTGGTGAATCCACCAAGGTTCTTTTTATAATTTTTAAGAAGCTGTCACAGTGTAACCCCATTTGGCAACTATACTACTACAGAGCCGCTAGCTCACTCCCCACCATTGGGATGGGGGAGACAACTGAAGATTCACAGAGAGAAAACCTGTGGGCTGAGATAAAGACAATTTAGAAGGCGAAGCAAAAGCTGCATGTGCAAGCAAAGCAACACAATGAATTCTTCCACTACAACCCATCAGCAGGAAGGTGTTCAGCCCTGTCCAGGAAAGAAGGGTTCCATCACACAACAGGGGTGCGATGAGAAGCAGAACAGGTCTAAGCTCTGTGTAAGCACTGCTCAGAAATAACTAAAAGATCCCTGAATTACCAATGCTATTTCCAGCACAAATACAAAGCATGGCCTCATACGAGCTACTATGAAGAAAGTTAACTGTACTCCAGCCAAAAGCATCATAGAAGCATAAGCTTTATTTCAGTCACTCGTTAGTAACAGCAATGAAAGTACTGATCCCAAAAGAAGTGTGACAAATTTCAACCAATACAACTGTTGTTTTAATTCACATGTGAACAAGTCTTCCCTCTTGCACCCTTTTATAGCAGTTTTCATAAATTCCATTTCCACATCAGATGAACAGTACACAGAAGCATTCACTCTCATCTAAAATTCAATCCTCTCAAAGACTATATTATATTTTCAAACAAAAGTCATTAATCTTCTGAATTAAAATAATAGGAGTACAGATACGCAAAACTCTATTTAGGAGGACTAATTATAATGAACAATACCTTCACCAACATATTGGATTAATAAGCAATCCTTTATTGAAGCTTCTTCTATTAAAAAAAAAAACCAACTTCTGAAATATGGTAGTTTGAAGTACTCATCTCTGTCTATAGAAGACTGAAAACACCTAAAAATACCATGCACACTAACTGAAAGTATTAAGAATTGCTTATTCCACATTCTTTACTTCTCTCACTCTTTCTTCCTCCTCTCTCCTTATTTTGAATTTTATATATTTTGAAGTTGTGTTCACCAGTGCTACTTTAGAATTTTTATTTCTATTGGAGTATTTCTGTTTTAAACTTCAAGTAAGTGATATAAATTGTAGATTATCATTGTGGATAATTGCAAAAATTAAGACTAAGTTGACAAAAAAAAAAATCGGCTTGCATAAATACAGCCACAAAACACCGCACACAGAAAGTGTACATTTAGCACAGTGATTAAATACTATGAAGTGGTGACAAATCATTTTATAAAAATAATCTTTCAGGCAAATGATTGAAATTCAATTGCATACATAGAAATGGAACACTGCATGTAAGATTAATAATGAATTCCAGATTCAGATTTGTAACTAGAGAAATAAGAAGGAGTTGGTGCACAGTCACAGACCCACAGAAAGTTAGTGGTTGGAAGGGACCTCTGGGGATCATCTTGTCCAAGCCCTTCCCTACTAAAGCAGTTTTGCTTAGATCAGGCTGTACAGAAACACATCCAGGTAGGTTTTTAAAATCTTCAGAGAAGGACACTCTACAACCTCTCTAGCAGTTTGTTCTACTGCTCTGTCACCTACAGAGTAGATAAGTTTTTCCATATGCTTAGTTTGAGCCCAACTGCCCCTTGTCCTTAGTCATCCTGCAGGCTTGGATTAGTGACACCTAACCTACCTAAAACACAGATAAACTTCTGCAAGTTCTAAGAACAATCTGCACTGCCACATATTCTCATAAATACAGATGCACTCTCCTTTTTACATTTTCTCTAGATTTATGTCCTATGACAATAAGAAACGTAAGACCATTTCTATGTTCTGAGAAAACTTAATTAGTAGACTAAGAGAGATTCTGAAAGGAAAGAGTTTCAAAAAATACAGAATACATTAAGTATGTATCCTATATTTTCTTTCTCTACTTATTTCTCTAAGTTTGAATCACCTAAAGAGTTGAGGAATCACTACACAAAACTGGGAGCCCAAATACAATTCAGTCCTAGGACTACATTTAGCAAAGACTGTTTAAGTGTAGTGTTAGACTTGTTTAGATGAAAGGATCTTCTGCAACCTTCAATTTGATTTGGTTTTGGATTCCTCTTTGGGCTTTGCACAGAACACTATGACAGCAGCAAAAAAATACCATGAGGATAAAAAAACATTGCTTTTTTTTTTTTCCATATGGTTACAGTGGGAGGAAGGATAAAAACAGATGACAGGCAAATCCAAGTGTTATAAAAGGTTAAACACTCTAATGTTGGTAAGACACAGTACACCAGAAAACTCAGCTGATGCAAATTAAGGAAGAATGAGTGACACATTCCACAGTAAGCCTAGCCATTTACTAGACAATAAGAAAGTGTCTTACAATCAATCAATTCAGTGTGATAAAGATTATTGGTTTAGATTAAGAAATAATAATTTTTTAAAAACACATTTCTGTCTCTCAAACTCACAGAGATAAGGACATGTGTTAAAAACAATGCCGAAGATAAAAACATAAAATATCCTATTTTCAATCAGATTTGATTTTGCTTGTCTCATTTCTAACATTCAATTTTAGTATTAAGTTGAAGCAAATTTCAAACTGTGGAACAGACACAACACTGAACTAAGTCTTTAATTCTCTCTGCACATTTCTGTTGATCTGTTTCTGAAAATTAGATACTCATGCTTATCCTTCATATTCCATTTTATTTCATTAAATTCAGTATTTTTAATGTGAAAAATACAATTGGTACAAACTCCCATATATTGCTGTCTTTGGACTGAGGTAAAAGGAACTTCCATATAGACACTAAGTTGAAATACATGTCTTTTAATCTCTGTAGGTTACTCCTAGAACTTACTCCAATCCTCCAAACATATCAACCCATCTGAGTCAAGTAAGACAGGACAAATTTCACATGAAGCAGGGGAAGGGTAAAAAAAAAAAAAAAATCTAAAGGTCTGGAGATGAGGTATGCCTAGGTAAGTGAAAGGATGGATTCTGGATCCTAACTCCTGGAAAAAGTACACATACGGGACACAGATAAAATGTGGCAGGGAGATAGACAGTAAATTACTGGAGAGAAATAGGAAGCAAGATTAGAATGTGGTTTGGAAAACAGGACAATAACCTGTGATGCTCTGAATATATATTTTTATGACCACGTACCCATAACTCTAGTTTAAACTTAGAGTAATCCTCAACATTATCAGTATAAATACTGTAGACTTAAGTTCAGATACAGGAAATATGAAATTAGTCATATGCATTACAGATTATGCAGTATTTCTTGCAGCTGACAAAATGAATTTAAACCACAGGAAAGAACAACCTGATATAAAATGGATGTATTGAAATTCCCAGATAAACCTCAGCATGTGTTTTGAAGAAACTTACATTATTTTGTCTATTCCAACATAAAATGTTTTCATTTCTTACTCTAAATTTATTACAGATTTCATAAGTCTAAGTGCTAGCATATTAATATGTACTTACAGTTAAAATTATCATTTGAAAACAAATTCAGAAGATTGAAATTATTAAATCGCCTAAACAAAACATCTAAACAAAATTCTAACCATCGGCTAAAGTGTTACAAAAAATAATGTAATACTAAAATATTCTGGTCTGTGTTTGGTTTGAATTATTGGTTAACTATGTATTCCTGAAATAATTTTTTTTCTAAAAAAATTAGAAAATTCTATCAGACATTTTAGGCACTTACTAAAATTATATTTTTTTGTATAGGTTAGGTTTGGAGATTTGGGGGGGATTTCTTTCACTATTACTAAGGATGACCACACACCAGCTAGTTATCCTTCAGTGGGAGCTGCAGCAGTTTTCAACTTTTCACAGGATGGATTTCCTTTCAGAAGCTTTTATTGGAACAGATCTGTATTTTTCCCTAGTGCAAATAAACTATTTTAGGTCGTCAATCCTGTATTCTATAAAAAAAAATTAAATGTTCAAACACCAGGAAATTCTGACAAGACATCATAGCATAATATTTAAGGAGCAGTTTTTACCTAAAACATGCGAGTTTGAGATATAAAAGGAAAGAGCAATCTCTTAAGCCGCTTGCAACAGAGTATAAAGAGAAAAGTGTCATAAGGATAAGAAGTAGCTGTTAGAAAGCAACCATACAGGTTAAGAATATCTTAACCTATATGTATCAGTACCATCCGTATGAATTGAGACCAGATTCCAATAATATGCTCTATTTAATATGCATAGGATAGTAAACTAATTTATTAATAATTGTGTAGGAATCTATTGATTAAAAGGATGAGTATATGCATAAATATATTCAATATGTATACATAAGCACTTCTTACATATGTACGTATCAACAGTCTATATAAAGAAACACAGACCACACAAATTTAGAGGCCTGTGTGCACACTCAGACCTATCTATGTCCATAGTATTATTATTGCAAAGGTGGTTTCATTCTTAAGAGGGGAAGGGTAGCAAAACATACTTAAAGTGAACAGTATTTCTGGAGGCCTACCTGTAAAGATTCAGCATCAATTCAATTTCCAGAAATAACTGCTCTTCTCCATATGTGCTTTTCCTTTTACCATGGAAAGGGTCAACAGCATTTCCCTTTTCTAATGGGATTAGATAACGACAATTTCAAAAGTATTTTACTGATTTAGCCATTGCCTGTGCAGCTGATTTTTTATTGTTAAGTCTTTTCTTAATGTTGAATCTTTTGAAAATGTTCTAAAAGACACTGCAAGCATTTTTTGAAAACAAGTCTACAGAAAAAAAAAAGTTTTAGCCAATGATTAAAGTACATGGATAACAACAACAAAGGTAGCTGTCAAGTCATGCTTTCTAGTGGGCCCATGTTTCAGAACTCCACTGGGATGAGAGGTATACTCTTTAGTAATGCTATGAAAATTTACCAAGATTTGAATAATTCTATTGTGTAGACTTCAAATGATGCTCATTTACTCAAATTTACTTTAACATTAAACATTTAAATTGAATGTTCCAATCTGAACTGGCCACTTTAGACTACTGTTGCACTCAATTAAAAGAAACAGGCATGTCTGCAGGACAGGTGCAGTTCTGGAACCCTCAGCATAGGAAGGACATGGAAGTGTTGGAGCGGGTCCAGAGGAGGGCCATAAAGATGATCAGAGGGCTGGAGCAGCTCTCCTATGAGGACAGGCTGAGGGAGTTGGGGCTCTTCAGCCTGGAGAAGAGAAGGCTTCGAGGGGACCTGATAGTAGCCTTCCAGTATCTGAAGGGGGCCTACAGGAAGGCTGGGGAAGGATTATTTACAAGGTCCTGCAATGACAGGACAAGGGGCAATGGGTTTAAACTGGCAGAGGGGAGATTTAGACTGGATGTTAGGAGGAAGTTCTTTACAGTGAGGGTGGTGAGGCACTGGAACAGGTTGCCCAGGGAGGTTGTGGATGCTCCCTCCCTGGATGTGTTCAAGGCCAGATTGGATGAGGCCTTGAGTAACCTGTACTAGTGGGAGGTGTCCCTGCCTATGGCAGGGGGTTGGAACTAGATGATCCTTGAGGTCCCTTCCAACCTTACCATTCTATGATTCTATGATTCTATGACATTCAACTTACTCTAAAACATGCATCTAAGAAATAGATAAGTCCCCTTCATCAACAGAATGAATTACTGAAGATTAGGTGTCTTACTGACCCATTAAACATAGCAAATAGTACCATCAACTTGGCAGTAGGTCAGAGGAACTGCAAAACTGGCAGTTGCAGAGAAAACAGGGAATTCTATTAGGATTCCGTTAGAAATGACAAAGGAGGTGGAGCACAAGGTAAAAGGATACTGAAATTCTAATGTTAGGAAATAGTGGCAGAGGAATGAGAGGTCTGACAAGCTACTAAAGGCCGTAGGGGATAAGCAACTTGGTTCGTGAAAGGAAACTAACCAGGACAACATACAAGAAAGAATAGACCTTTCCGCATTAGTGTAGGTAACCTGCTGAGTAAACCAGCAAGGCAGATCGTGAGAGAAACCAGCAAGATCAGGTAACACTGGATAAGGAACTGAAAACCTGAATGCAACAGTCAGGAATAATTTTGAGACTGTGGAAAGGAATAAAAAAGCTACGGGAAGATCTACAAAAGGATAGAACAAAGGGAAGCAAGTCTGGGATCCCCAAGAAAAGAAAGTGTATGGGTCCATGCTTCCCACTATGATCTCAAATGCAGCAGACGTCTTCCTTCAGCTGTCGTATTTCCCAATCTTTCTGCAGAGACAATGCACAATCACCATTATAATTATCGTTACAAAAAGCCAAAGAATAACTGACAACAAAAGAAAGTTCTATCACTTCAAGTGACAGTGGGGCATACAGTGAATTCTCAGTACACGAAGTGACACGTCCTTTGTTAAAAACCAGAATTCCTAAACAATCCACAATAGAAAAGCTGCTTTAAAAGTAGCAATGCCACAGACCTCACAGTTAGGAAATTTCAGAACCTAGATTTTCTTTGCAACTCAAATTTCATTTCTTCCTTATATATACACATGATTTTGACTACTTTTATCAATAAAGTCTTTAATATCCCATGCACAGAACACCATCCGGGAATGAATCAGAACGTTGGAAAAGGTCCATCTGTGGTCTGTGTTGTGCATAAACCCTGCTTCTTTTGTTGTAAGATTCGGAAGTATACAAACATAGAAGTTATAGAACCAATTTGAGAAGTTTTATAAAAAAGCTGAAAAACTGGCTCATGTTGAAGACAAGTGTATTATTCTCTTTGCATTCCACAACCTAAAAATGCAGTTATGTTCCACCTCTAGCATTAAATTACATCCCTAACAGAGCAATCCATACAAGATAACCAAGTCACCAGAAAATATGCAACTATGAATGTATCTAATTTTAGGATCTCGCTATCACAATACTATCCACAGTTCATATTTTGATATCTAAATACTACCAAGAGGGTAGTACATCAGCAAGGCCATTTTCAACAGAGAAAATACTTAAAAGGTGTGAGAGTTCACAGGATAGACTAAGAGACAGAAAGGTGTCTTGACAGAAAGATGCCTCTTTCTATGTGCTCAGGTATCGAGTTCAAAGCTGTAAACAGAAAAGACCATTTACTTAGAAACCAGAGCATCCTCTTCAGGCTAGATACATACACAACAATATGAGTACTTATGCTGTATACTTGTATAACAATTTTATCTGTGTTTATCAAAATAGTTTATTAAATTAGAAAGCTGCATTGAAACTCTTGCTCATCCTGACAGGTTTGAAATTCAGCCTTCTATACTAGCACGCTAACCACAAGATTTGATAGGTTGTTAAAAAAGAGGAAGACTTAAAAGTGGGAGAGACTAATGGGCAAAAGCATCAAAATGCAAGATAAATGTTTATTCAACAGTTTTGATTCTATAGTTTAAAAATATTCTGATTCAATCCTGACTGCTGTTATTACTTTCTATCAAATAATGGTCTTATACAAACAGTTCAGAACATAAAGATACGCAAACCAAACTGCTCGGTTAACATTTGAATTACAAAATTATACTCTTGTTTTTTAACCTTTTGAATTCCCATTAGTATGAGGGTTGGTTTTTTTTTTCATTTCTTAGTGGCAAACTGAATGAAAACATGTCTTTTCACATAGAACAAAATACAAGTGTGAAACTGCTGTGTGAGGAGGGTACTGAGTACCCAGACCTTTCACATGTTGCTTTATAGCACGATTATAGAGTATCAAACCATGTTGAAGACTTGTCATTGTCTTTCAGAAGACACATTTTCAAATATTTGTATGTTTTATGATAGACTTCTGCACTGTCAGCATTTGCTTTGTGTCTTACATATATCTAGTATATCCTTCATGGAGCTCTCTCTTAAACAAAAAGTTAATTGAATCCTGTGTTTCTCATCCCTCCTGCATAAAGCCAGAGGAGTCTGACTGGCTTGTGGAACAGCTCACCTCCTCATTTACAATTGTAACTGAAGAAACAGAAATTGGCAAGAGAAAAACACTATGTGCTTAGACATTGCCAATTCAACTCTTTTTTGTTCTTATCCTTCTCTTTTACCCCTCCATTTTAAAATCGAGTTATTGTAAAGATAAACCCACGAATAGTTTGTGAGGCACATACCAAGTGTAGTGATGAAGAGCGCTGAAGGCTCATGAGTAATTGCATCTTCATGGTATACGAACAGTGTGTAGCAAGCAAAGTATACTACCATTCACTGACAAATGAAGAAAGAAAATACTGATTCTGTGCTTAAGTGAGTACCATATATGTTGAGATTAATAAGCCATGTGAAAAAAGTTATCATGATCATGACAAAACTTAACTGTACTTAGAAGAGTTGATAACTATATACAGGAAATCTTGGCATTGGTATTTTCCAAGTGTTTTGTGGTTGAGCTATATATTTTAATTGCAAATTCGTTATATAGATTATTTGTTTTTCCCAACAGTTTTTTCTTGTAAAATCAAGGTCTAAATACAACCTATGTTTAAGTATCTCCTGCAGCTATTGCCAAATTTGCCATGCAAGCCTTAGAACAATTTGACATGCAAGTTTTCACAGAACTAACCAGGTTGGAAAAGACCTCTAGTATCATTGAGTCCAACTTATCACCTAACCCTTTTAATGAACTAAACCACGGCACTAAGTGCCTCATCCAGCCTCCTCTTAAGCATCTCCAGGGATCGTGACTACACCACCTCCTTGGGCAAACCATTCCAATGGGTAATCACTCCTTCCATGTATAACTTCTTACTTTTCAAGTAATTTCAAGCACTTAAATGGTGTTTTAACACTAACTGTTCAAGACAAAACATTTCTTTGTACAAACCTAGTATGAAATGTAGCACTTAATACCATGCACGAAGTCTAATCCTTCAGTCTTCTTAATGTCAATGAGACTATCCACATAACATTAGTTACTGTGTCTGAGTATCTGTACAATTAACAGGACAGAATGCTCTTCAGAAGCATACAAAAAAGCAACTGAAGTAGAGTATACTTGTGTGAAAACTGAGTAAATACAAAAGTAGCCAAAACCAGGAATTCTGCAGGTTGGATCAACTAAAAAAAGGTTATAAGTACAAAATTCATGTATCTACCAGAGGGAAAAAACGAAGACAAACAAACAAACAAACAAACAAAAACAAAAAAAACCAAACAAAAACAAAAAAAACCCAAAAACAAAAAAACAACCCACTCAAACCAAACAGCACCACACCACAAACCAACAAATTAGCAGCTTCTGGGGATGCAAGAATTCCAAGTAGAAGCCAAAAGGAAAAGAAAAGTGTAATTTTCACTCATATATACATGTTAATAGAAGAAATAACTACAAATTTATTAAACCCAAGTATAACACTGAAGTCATCTTGTCAAGCTGCTCTTCATGTTATGTTCTACCACTGGGTTCCTAGCTAATACTGCCCAGAGATCTCCTGTTTCCAACATCTGAAATACAATTCATATAGTCTATACAGGAACACATCCAGAAGTTAAATTCTCACTATTTTCACAAAAAGCAAAAACAAAACCAAAAAAAAGTTTCTGAACAGTCCTAAATTATTGAGCTAGTTTCTAAATATGTACAAGACAAAATACTAAGGAAAGTCAGGAGTTAGATTAGACAATATCTGTAGGTCCCTTCCAATCCTCATGATTCTGTGATTGCACAAATTAACAATTTTACCCTCACTGTACCAAACATCAAGGTGCGTGTCTAAAGGCTCAAGCTCTACATACTCATCTGTTTAAGTATTTGGCAAAATCTATCATTCAGGAATGAAAAGTTAATGAAAAGTTAAAATATCTGTCCATGTCTAACTCGTATCTGGGGCTAAACTATAGCCGTTACTCTATTAATTGACCCTTTACCAGAAGAGAAAGGAAATCAGGAAAACGAGAGAAAACTCACAGTTTGAAATGAAAAGGGATTTAACAAAATAGTCAAATTACTAACAATGTCAATACAAGATATGTATAGCTACACTAAGCACAGCGTAAGTGCAGTAGACACAATATCCAGGAAGGCAGTCCTCAAGGGCTGAAGGAGGAAGAGGAGCAGGATGAGGAAAAGACAAGCTCAAACAAGAGACTCCCCTCTTCACAGCAGAATTCCCCCTTTATACTGAATGTGATGCTCAGGGTATAGGATACAACTGTGAGCCAACTCACACCAGATGTCTTGGCTGACTCAGAGCTGTTAATGGCCTGCAGCCCCTGGTTGGACTCTCATTTTGTCCCAGTAAAACCCAGGCAACATACTACAGTAATAAGGAAACAAAAAACTGGGTACCATTTACAGAAAGATTAATTTCTACAAAGGAGTTAGACACAATTTGTCAGCATTTTAGAAGACTGTTGGATCACAGAGCTTTCAAGCACATCACTGCAAATTTGCAGCACCTCACCACCTCTTGCCAAAGCATTTAAAATTCATATAGGTAAACGAAAAGTTCTTAATGAAAAAAAAAAGAGAAAGTCTCAGACTCTAAAACTATCTTAAACCATTTTATATCTAAAAATGTAGCATTTTTGTTAATAATGGCATGTCCCTGTCTTCACTATTTTAAATCTGAACAAGATGAGTATCTAGTGATGACTTGATGCGTTCCTCCAGCAGCAAGGAAGAACATGGAATAAATATATTATAAATAGCCAAGAGCAGTAAGGATAAATCAGATATATGTTATCACATAATATGTATGTGATGAGGAAGTTCATTCTAGCAGGAGAACACTTACAGAAAAATCAAGTGATGCCAGCAGAATTCAGTAAGCTTCTATCAGTGTACTTATCCCTGAAAATTCTCTGACCAGTGACACATCTAATATAAAATGTATAGAATGAAACGGTATTTCTGTCAATTTTCAACTTCTTCTATTCAGTTCAGAAAGCCTACAGATATTTTCACCTCTTTATACAGTATGTCAATAACATTTTGTATCAAATCCTATGATAAATCTTTGCTATTCAGAATAACTTTCAATGTTCACAAAAACACCAGTATTATTTTTTCTTTTAAAATGTACCCTAAGTCATCTTGAAGTGAACTATGCTAACTGACAAAACTAGAGTTTTAAGTAGAGAATATACACTTTAGAGCTCCATGAAAAAGCTTAACACACTCAAACACACATAGAATCATAGACTCATTAAGATCAGAATGACTTCTGAGATTATCAAGTCCAGCCATCACCCTAACACTGCCAAACTCAGCACAAGTTTACCTACAGACATATTAATCCAAAGACTGCTCATTCTTTATCTAATAAAATATTTGATATCATATGCTTTACTTTCAATATGAAGAGTACAAGTTATTTTGCTTCCTGTTTAAGAACAGTATTACATATGTCTCTCTATAAAGAAAGAAATAAATTACAGGAGAAACAAAAATTAAATTATTTTAACTATGCAGAGGTAGGGGGAAAGCAAATTTAAATCAATTAAGCATTTTATTCTCAGAGTATACAGAGAAACCTCTCTGTTAGCTACGTTTTGCTCCTGTAATGATTTTAAATACTTCTGGGGCTGTGGGAAGAGAAGGGTGGGGATGAGAAGGAAAAGCAACTCCGCATTTCCGAAGTTCCATATGAAACACAAGCACCTACATGTGTCTTGCTTTATGTTACATCTTCTCGGGTGTTACTCACTTGATTACTCGTAAACCAAATTCTTATTTTACCCTGAGGTTGTCTGTGACACCATTTAGTCACCTAGTTCCAGGAAAGCGGACGTTTTTACTTTTTTTCACCTGGTACCTCAATACTCAGAACATTACCTCCCGCTAGCATTCTAATGAACTTCTGAGAAAGTTGGGTGGTGACGACCCCCTGCGTGGAGCTTCGGCTTTGAGAGGCAAGTGTGCTCGGGCAGCCCCTTGGCAGAGGTCAAGGCAGGGACAGGACAAGACAGCAGCGGGGCAGGGGCAGGCGAGCAACACAGGGGTAGCTTCCCCTGCCCGCGCCACCCTGAGGCTGATGGGTCTCTCCTGGAACCCATAGGCAGCCTCCAGTCGCCTTCCCGCGCAGCGGGAAACCCCTCCGCCCCCCAACCCTGCCAATTCTGACGAAGAAGCCCTCCTGCCCCCAAGATCCACCATCCTCCTGCAACAAAGCTTGCATATTTGCAGACCTGAGCTCCCATCCTCGTAATTCTCTCCCTCTCACCCCCGCCCCGCCCCGCGGCCTATGCGTAGACGGGATCCATGACCCCCGCTGCCCCCACGACCCACGGACGCCAGGCACGTTGCGCCACAGACACCCCCTTCCTACCTGTGCCCGTCTCCGTCACCTGTTGCCCGGCTGCCTCCATCCGCGCAGCCCCCCGGCGCCTCCTCCCGTTCCAGTGGCGCCAGGGGTTTCTCGGGCTCCCGGGCCACCTCCATCCCGCCGGGCACCGCCTCCGCCTCCTCCTCCAGGGATTCCACGTAGAAGATGGTGCGCGGCGGCGGCCCTGGCCCGTGTCCGTGTCCCAGCCCGTGCCCTCCGCCTAGCCGGCCGCCGGCGGGCAAAAGCGTCCCGTTGGGCGGGCTGGCCCTGGTGGCCGCCGAGGAGGCGGCGGAGGAAGCGGATTTCTTCCAGAAGACGCTGTTGCCTCTCTCCTGGCTCTTCAGCAGGCGGCTCTGGCTGGGCCCCCAGTGCTCGAAGCTGCTGTCGGGCGGCAGGCAACCGCCCCCCGCCGGACCGCCGGCCGGGGATGGGTGGCTGAACAGTTTCCAGCGGAGGCGCAGGATATGCTTCACGTCGAAGTCTTTCCTGCCGGAGCCGGACATGGTGCCGCGGCGGGAGGGCGACAAATGCAGGCTGAGGCGGGACTCGGCGGCCAGGCAGGGCCGGGCAGCGGCGACAGCGCGGAGCGGCCCCGCTTCTGGCAGCGGCGGCGGCGGTTCCTCCGGGCAGCGCTGAGCCTGTAGGGCGAGGGGTGGCAGCCACCAGGAGGGGAGAGATTCGCGCATACACTAGTGCAGAGAGAGGGAGGATGGAAGGAGTGATGCACAGAGCCGAGAGGAGGTACAGACTCCGAGCACGGAAAGGAGAAAGAGAAAGAGATGCCCAGAGCTGACGAGAACTGCACGGTGATCAGTGAGGGGGAGGAGAGAGAAGCAGAAATGAGAGACACCTCTCAGGGGAGATAAGCACTTGCGAGGGAAAAGCGAGTGAGGAAGGCTGAGAAGACGCTCTAGTCTGATTAACGGGGATTTGCGCGAAGCTACCGCCCGAAGAGGACCAGTGGCGGCAGCAGCCACAGCGGGAAGCAGGTCGCTCTTCCTCGGTCTCTTAAAGCCCCGTGAGCGAGTGCAAGCAGAGAGGGAAAAGTCACCTGGAAGCCTCTCTCCACCTCCCGCCTTCCTATCTTATTTCTCGAGGGAGTCCCATGCTTGCAGTTATCTGGGAGTAGCAAAGTCTGAGAGCTGGCACAAAGAGAAAGCGGGGCTCCTTTATATACACCGTTCGTAGGAGGGAAGGAAAAAAAAACACCAAAAAACAAATAAAAAAACTTACGCCCGTGCGGCTGTCAAGGTCCTCAGTGTACAATTTCCTATCTATCTCAGTGCCTCTCACCAAGCCACCCCCTCCTCTGCCTGTGACGCAGATGTGCTCCGGGGCTGTAGTGTGAAGAGACAGTGGGGAGAAGAAATCCCAGTCTTCCTGATGCAAGTAAGTCGGCAGGTCACTAACTGCCCCTGGTAACCTCCTCCTATCTCTTCTGTGCCGTTCTTCTCACCTTGGTCTTCAGGTTCCGAGATCACCATGTAGTGCTGGGTGCAAGTAAAGCGGAACAACAAATGGCAGCAGCAGTGGCAAACACAAGAGCTTGAATCATAGGAGTACAGACAATAGATTGCATGCAGACTGGATGAGGTTACAGGTTAACAATTTATTCCGTTCATTAGCCTGTTGGTGCAGTGTTGCTGTACCAGTAGAAGAGATTGGATAGAGAGACAGTGTGTCAAACAGAAATAGCACTACACATCTGTTTCTTACCCTTTATATCAGCTCTTAATGCAGTCTGACAGTGCTAAGCCCAAGGGAGTTTCTTTCACAACAGAGATCTTAGAAACATCTGCCCATTTGGAAGAGGTGTCACAAAGTACGCTGTGCATTTGGGACATAATTACAGAATTAAAAGCTTCATGGAGAAATGTAGAAGGATACAGGGGCAAAACTCTGTATCATCACCTGCTAGTGCATGAATCTCCATGCATGAAAATCTGTCAGGAATAAGATGGTATACAGAATGCCTGAATTCCACCTGTACCTGATAAGTAGTATTTTGGAAGAAGATTTATCCCTAGGCAGATTATTAAAAGGTCATATTTTCCTCTAGATACTCTTTTCATTGGATGGCTTTGCCCATGCACTTGAGCAATCAAAAGTTTATTATACTAATATTTTGTGAACTCAAGAAATAAAGTTGAAGTAGTTCTTTCCCTCATGCTGGAAAGTTCTAACTCCTCATTCATAAAATGCTATAGCTTAAAAATTCCTCCAGAGAAAGGCAAAAGTCAAACATTAAGTAACAGTTTTATTAACTTTATCACTGAACTATATTACTGTTCTATTTAGTTTATCACTGAAGTCGTGCTTCTGGGTACAAATCAATATTAGGGTTTAATGTTGATAAGTTACAGCTTTACGAGAACAAGAAGTTCAGGATGCAGAGTCGTACTTTCAAAGGAAGAAAGCTGGCCACCATGCATTTTAAATAATGATTTATGCCACAATAGCTGGACATACAAACACTCTAGTGCCTCAATTTTAGTGTCAGTATTCAGTGACTGAATAAAAGACGAAAAATGTTCTAAAGCAAACAGAAAGGACAGCTCATTTTTATCCAGGAAGTGCTCTGAGTGACTGTGTGCTGCTGGGAGAGCAGCAGGAGTAAAAGCCTAAAAAATCTTCACTTAGAATAGGACTAGAATAGTAACTGATGTCATCTACCTGGACTTAGGCAAAGCATTTGCCAGTGTCCCACATGACATCGTTGTCTCTGAATTGGTGGGACATGGATTTGATGAATTGATCACTCAGTGGATAAAGAATTGTCTGGATGGTTGTACTTCAAAGTTGTGATCAAAGGGCTGATGTCTTGCTGGTGACCAGTGATGAGAGGTGTTCTTCAGGGGTCCATATTGCTAACAGTGCTATTTAATATCCTTGTCAGCAGCCTGGACAGAGGGATTGAGTGTACCCTCAACAAGATTGTTGACAACACCAAGTTACAAATTTTGGACATTTGTAAGTCTACGTTAATTATTTAGTTGATTATTTGATATGAACAGCTGATAGGTTAGATTTTTTAGCCTTCTGTTACACGAACACAAAATTGTTTCTCTGAATATACTTCGGAGGTCACTCAGTGAATAGCACACAGTGTCACCTGAGAAACTGATGCAGACTTTTTTATTGCCTTTCCAGCACAAACTAGCAAGCAATTACAAAGAAAAAAATACTATAGGCTATTTATTATTCATACATTTTCATTTCAGTTATGTCACTGGGACATTTTTTTTATTTTTTTTTAATAAGTTGCATACGGACTGTGATATGCTTTTTAACAATACTTGATTCTTTTATACCGTAGTGCAATAAGTTTTTTGCAAGTAAGAGATGCATTCATTTGGTATGTATATCTGATTTTTCGTGTGTTAAGATGTATGAAAATTTCTCTGTCATAAAATGAAATCTCAGAAACTGTCTTGATTTTAATTCATATCACATTCATAGTTATTTTGTCAATGTACAGTAAACAAGAACCACCCCAAAAAAGATACACTGAGGAAGGAGCCAATGTCACTGCATGTACTTAATTAATAAATTGGTTTCCTGAGCGTGAAGTAAAAGAATCAAACAGCTCCATTTACTTAGGTTTTCATAGATCACTATTTTCATATTTGCCTGAAAACACTTTTTTATATATGCTGGAATAAACACAAATTTTTTTTGAGTTTCAGTTGAAATTTCTGTTAAGTAAAAAAAGATTAATTTAACTTTATAGGGTGTCTAGACTTCTCTTTCCATCCAAGAGAAGAAAAAGTGGTCCTCTACTGGAGTTCTAGAAACTATGCTCATAGAAATTTCAATAAAATAGTTAGCTTACTATTAGTCTATTCATATTGTGTAAATATTAACATATGAACCCAATTGTGAAAATACAGGTGAAGGGAAGCATTTTGATGCCTTTCATCTATGCCTTCATGAAGTGTAGCCAAGATAATAATAAATACAGGTAATCTGTCCTTTTTTTGTTGGTTTTGTGCTGGAATATAGTGTATTAATTTGGTTTCTTGGCTTATTAAACAGCGTGTTTCTCAATCCTGCTTGTTTTAGTTTCTTCACATTATTCATAACCACTTCAGTTTTGAGTAACTTTACAGACTTAGGTTGAACATACTCATAGCTCTTTTTTCTTCTGTCCCTGTTATGAGTCAGATTCCTGACACTTGTGTTTTTGTCTTTCTAATGCTCTTCAAAGGAATTAAATTCACATAGTCATGTCCCTAAGGAAGTCTCATGCTCATGGTTTGTAGGGAAAATGGCCTTAAGATATATATACTTTAAATAAATCCTCTATGTAGCAAAAAGCACTTCAAAGAGAACAACCTGGAAGTAGGTATTCAAACTGGTCAGATTTTAATAACCCTCTTTCTTCCTTCTTTCCATTGAAAAGCTTGGAGTATTGATTTTTTTTTTTTTTTGAGTTTCTGGTATGTTACATGAAGCTGTTTACATGTACTCCAGGAAGAACTGGTAGATAAGTGAAATGGATCAACTGAAGTTTGTAGTTGCAGTTATTGATTGCTAAAACAAGTAACAGAGGAACCATCATGCAAAGTAATTTGCTAAGAGTACCCTTAGGGTTATGAATAGTCCTAGTCTGGGAGTATTCACATTACTTTTACATTAAGTCAAAACATACACAGCACATCTGAAGGTGATGAGTGTATGTGCTGCTGTGGAAAGATAGCTATTAATTAAACTGTGACAAAGAGATACACCTCTCAGCCATTTATAGGGTAATTTTGTTACTGAATTTTAACCTTTCAGGTGTATTTAATCCAGAAGACACTAGATTTTGATGAAAGGAAGCAGGAAATAGAAAGCACAAAACAGATCGATAAGGATGATACTAGAATGAATGGGAATGGTTGTCCACTGAGAGATCAAAACGTAATGAAGTAAGGGGTCTTATGCTAAGTGGTAAACAAATAAATAATGTATTAGACTTTAGTCTTTAAACTTCTGTTATGAACAAAGCCTTTGAAATAGTTTTATGAAAGGTAGATGTATTCTTAATTAGTTTAGGTAAACTGAAACACAGGGAAAAGGTGATAGTAGTGGGAAACTAAACTTACATTGTTTATAACATGTACATATATACTGTGTCGTTGCTGTGAGTGAGAAAGGGGAGCTTAAGTTGTTGGGCTAAGTTTCTGCTCATAATAGTTTATGTAGACATATTTAAAACACTATGAATATGTCTAAACTTACTATGATTGTTTTCTAGTGTCAAGAAAGGTATACCAAAACTAGACAGACAGTAAACAAGAACAGATTCAGTTTTCAGCTGTCATGTATGGGTTTATTTTAGTAAGTTTTCAACTGAGTTTGAACTTTTAAGAAGGACCTTTAAAAAGAGGTTAAGTGATTTTATTTCTCAAAATTAACGATGAGCTAGTACAGCACAGTTTTTTGTTAAGTGTGGTGACATGAACAGCTGCATTTATTTCAGGAGGTAACAAAAATTGCTTCTCCATAGTTGTTTACTACCTCCTTAGTAATGCTGAATGAAATAATGAGCTATGAAATCCTCTCAATGGTGATTGGCACAGATATATTTTATTCTACAGAAGCCTAGAAGAGCACAGTTAGTTACATGAACTTGAAGGACAGTCAATTCTTAAACCACTTCATTATAACCACAAGCAGTAGTATAAACAGACCCTAAAGCATCTCTTAAATGGTCAGAGAATTTCACTTAAGAAAACTAAATGCTACGTGATTAGTCATGGGTAAAGGTTCACACATAAACTAAGGTGAGCGAAGATAAAATTAAGAAATGAGATGAATAATTATTAAATTTAGAAGAGTAGGCAAATTAAATAATATTAAGGTTTGTTTTTATTTGATTCTGAAATGTTTCTTCAGTTTTTCTGTTTGCAGTAGTTGTCAGCTCTCTTGAGAGTACATAGATTTTTAGCTGCAGTTGTCCAGCTAGCCATAGATTACAGTTACTTGTAAAAAGTGTCATGCCTTCTTTCCCAAGTTACAGTTGAGAGAAATAGCTGAACTACCACACTATGCTGTATTCCACATAATAGCCTTAGACCCTGACGTTTGGAAGCCACTCATCTGTCCAACTTGATGATTCACATGGAAGCTGTTAGTTCTATAAACAATAGAGTTTCTTGTTAAAATCACTGTGGTGTTGCATTTTGATTTAAACCTAACATTTTTAGCAGTGTTTCTAGAAGTGATGTCTGACCAGTCTCTCCTCTCTGTGGAAATTCTGGTGATGCGAAGAAAATAGGACATCTTTTTTCTCAGCTAGATTCCTTAATAGTTGCTGTCATCTTTTCTGTGACTCAGAACCTTCTTAGAACTGTTTCGCTTTCATGTTCTGTTAAAAAAATACACACTTTTCTGCTAATCTTTTATTTAACATTTATTTTTCAATCTTAACTAAAAACTTCTCTCAAATAGTGTATTTTAGAAAATCACAACAATGAAGACACCCATAGTTTGCGAAACTGACTATAAAAAAATAGATCTACAATTTTTCCACTATACATACTAGTAAATTAACCTAGACTTAATTAAACAGTGCCAATGTAACTGGCATAAGATGGTCAATGCTGATAAGGCATTATAGAATCATAGAATGGTCTGGGTTGGAAGGGACCTCCAAAGGTCGTCTAGTTCAAACCCCTCTGCAGTAAGCAGGGACATCCTCAACTAGATCAAGTACCATCTGTGTACAGAGGAGGGCCACAAAGATGACCAAAGAGCTGGAGAACCTCTCCTATGAGAACAGGCTACAAGAGTTGGGGCTCTTCAGCCTGGAGAAGAGGATTCGAGGAGACCTTATAGTAGCCTTTTGGTATCTGAAGGGGGCCTACAGGAAGGCTGGGGAGGATTATTTACAAGGTCTTGTAGCCCTCCTCCCCCCCGCAGGAGGGAGCTCTTCTGCCTCTGGGTGGGGGGGCCTGCCTCCACTCCTCCTTATCTCCTGGGTCTCCTCTCTTACCTGTTTTATCTGTGTAGCAAGGGGAAATGGACTACCCTGACCTGCTGCCCCTCCCTCAGGGATGGTATAGCCCAGCTCTACCAGTCAATTTCCTTTTCACAATCCCATATAGACCTTAGTCTTTCAAGTCTTTTCTTCAGCCCAGCTACCAGAATGAACAGATCGTTCACCTGCTCACACCTCACACAGGTTTCATACCCACTACCCTCCATTCCAAATGCTAAGCTGAGGTCTCGACACCCACATATTTGCATGAGACACCAGTCTAGGTGCCCACAGTTTTCTTAGCCACCATATTTGCCCAGGTTACAACCATGGCTAATACTTGGGTGGTTTGGTTGTTGTTTTTTAACTTGGTGGGTTTGTTTGTTTAAATAATTCTCTCAGCACTCCCTGTAGTGGGATAGCTGCTGCCTTTCCGAATGGTGCTGTGCTACTGGCTCGCTCGCATTTGTATCTCACGTGTAACCATGACATGTAACCACGGTCACTAAAACAGTTCTGGGTTATACCACCTAGTATCTCACAAACTAGTTCAGGAGTTAGCTTAAGTCAGTAAACATGAGTGGGGACTCCGGATATAGCCAGTGTTTTGTTTTAGAGGACAAGATTGTTAAGCTGTGTGGAGCTAAGTTGTGCCATGCCATTTGGCCTGAGTCTCAGAGCCTGAAGAGAGCAAAGAACAGGCACAGGAAGACTGTTTACTGTTCTAGATATGACCTTATGGCTCTTATATATCTATCTATCTCTATCTGTCTATCCATCTGTCTATCTATCTATCTGTCTATCTATATGTATCTATCTATAGATAGGTGTGTATATATATAGATAAACAGATATTGTTTCAGGGGGATTTGCCTTTGAAAATCTTTTCGTATTTCACAATAAACAAAATACTCTTAGAGTTCTTCTAAGAATAAAATCAGTTGGGATAACAGCAGATTTGTATTGTCACATCGTTGGAGAGGCTGTTTTTTTTATTGACTTGCTTTCCAGGTTAGTTTGTCTTTTTCCCAACATCTGAACAAGCAGCAATCTTGATCAATGTCAGAAGGCATTGGAATGTAGTAAAGTGAATACAGACAAGTCATTGAGTATAAAGAAAATAAGTTGGTTGGTTGAGATGAAAAATAAACATTTTGTTTTCTGTTCACCATCAGTGGATAGGAGCTATTTCGTACTTTGCCTCTGTGCATAAGTTGGTGTAGTGGTAGTGGTGGGTATTAATGGATGTGAGATAGGATTTTTTTTCAAAATTAATATTGCTTATTAATTTTAATATTCAGGACTTTTGCTGCTGGCCCAGTAATTTTTAAGAATAATTGGTTCTTTGCATGGTCATGAAAGCTTTATATAAAGAAATAAGATAATCTAGACACTTAAGAAATAACTAGCAATAATACAACAAACCTTAAACTCAATTGAACTGGAAAGAGGTTCTTGTGGTCAATTATACCGCTTGTCCACTAGACAGACTCCTAGTCCACTTCCACTAAATGGAAGCTCCTTTCTGCTTAGGCAGAAGGCACTTGGAATTAGATACAGAATTTTACAGAATTTTGCTAAAGAGGCATTGAGTATGTACTTTAAAAAGTTATTGTCTGGACTCCCAGTCTAACTGCAGTTCCCAGACAGTACCCAAACACTTGCAGGGAGTTCTGTCTGTGTCTTGGTAGCCATTAAGAGGCTTCTAGTTCTTCCAAGGCTCTTGAGAGGGATTCTGGGAGAAAGGCAGATGATCTCTCACCTGATTCTGGTTCCTCCTGGCTCCAGACTTGACATGGAGGCTTTCAGAGGTGTAGGCAGGATGTCTTGCAGATGAGCAGTCTTGGCACAGTGTCATGCTGGCTAAGCAAACCTGTTACATGAAGGCACCTAAGACCTATTCCTGGTAAACGTAAGGCACAGCAGGTTTCCAAGTAAACAAACCCAAGGTATCAGGGTTTGTGAATAGGTAGCAGAGCTAGCTTATGGCTTAGCAGACATAATGCTGCAGAGAGTGGCAGGATTCAACAATGGTGAGACAGAACATTGCCAGAAGCAGAGAGCACATTAAGGCAAAAGCAATGGCAGAACCACGTTGTCTTTACCTACTTGTCTCTTTTTAATCAGTACAGCCTTTGGCCACAGATCAGCCAATCAGAATGACACTTTGCCAAGCCTAACCATATTAGAGTATCACAGTATCACAGTATCACCAGGGTTGGAAGAGACCTCAAAGATCATCAAGTCCAACCCATTACCACAGACCTCAAGACTAGACCATGGCACTAAGTGCCATGTCCAGACGTGCCTTGAACACCTCCAGGGACGGTGACTCCACCACTTCCCTGGGCAGCCCATTCTAGTAGCCAATGACTCTCTCAGTGAAGAACTTTCTCCTCACCTCCAGCCTAAACTTCCCCTGGCACAGTTTGAGACTGTGTCCACTTGTTCTGGTGCTGCTTGCCTGAGAGAAGAAGGCAACTTCCCCCTGGCTACAACCACCCTTCAGGTAGTTGTAGACAGCAATAAGGTCTCCCCTGAGCCTCCTCTTCTCCAGGCTAAACAATCCCAGCTCCCTCAGCTTCACTTCATAGGGCTTATGCTCAAGGCCTCTCACCAATCTCGTTGCCCTTCTCTGGACACGCTCAAGCACCTAAATGTCCTTCTTAAATTGAGGGGCCCAGAACTGG
>VWZE01021308.1:11204-24670 GCA_013396675.1 Eubucco bourcierii | reverse complement strand
CCCCCAGCTTGGTGTCATCTGCAAATTTGCTGGTGACTGACTCGATGCCCTCGTCCAGATCATCAATGAAGATAAAAGAGGATGGGGCCCAGTACTCATCCCTGGGGGACACTGCTAGTGCCCGGCCTCCAGCTGGATGTGGCACCATTCACCACCACTCTCTGGGCTCGGCCCTCCAGCCATTTCCTAACCCAGCGCAGAGTGTTGCCATCCAAGCCACAAGCTGACAGCTTAGTCAGCAGTTTGCTGTGTGACACAGTGTCAAAGGCCCTCCTGAAGTCCAGGTAGACCACATTCAAGGCCTCCCCACATCCACCAGGCGGGTCATCTGATCATAGAAGGAGATAGGTTGGAGAGGCAGGATCTGCCCCACCTAAATCCATGTTGGCTGGACCTGAGCCCTTGGCCATCCCTCAGGTGCACAGTTATTGTCCCCAAGATAATCTGCTCCATTATTTTCCCAGGTTAGTTGGGAAAGGTGAAGCCAAGGCTTACTTTTACCTTTTTAGAGCAGAACACGAACAACTATGTAAACACATGCAGGTGCCCAGTAAAGAAGTTTGAAGAGACATGGTGCCACTGGGCCTTTTGTCCTCCTTTCCCTCGGTTCCTTGTCCCATGAGCAGGAGGAGGGAGAGCAGAAGAACATGTCCTGAGCAAGCCAGGACATGTTTAGGCCTGTTTTGGCCTTCCACAACAGTTGTTCTAAAAGGTATGTTTATTTTTTTTATAAATCTGACTCAAAATTTTATTTATTGCTGTTTTTTATAGGAAGACTTATTAGATCTACAGTATTCAACTTTAAAAACCAAAATCATTTATTTAAGTAGCAGGACGTTGGATTACTTTAAAGAATCTTGATCAATGGGTGATTTGCCTTCTAAATGAAAATCTGTAATCAGAATAGAAAACCAAGTAAAAAATATCAACTATACTACACTATATATAGTAAGCTTTATTTTGAGGAATACATAGATGAATAGCAAGTAATTGGTCAAATTAACATTTGTAGTAACAAGTGTAATCATCTTATAACTTTGTATTGAAGTTTTGCTATTTCAGAAATTAAGAACAAATACTCTGATATACCAATGTTATTGTTGTATTATATTAATTTCTAAATTAATATTTCCTACCTGCATCCTACAGTTAAAGTAAAATAGTTTGAAGTGCAGAACAATTAACTTCTATCAATGCTGATAATGGTCTTGCACTTTTTTCTTTGCCATTGACAAGTATAAGCAAAAGTTCCGTAATTGAGTCATGATAAAATCAAATAATCCAAAAATTTCTGTACATCTCAATCACATAAATCTTGTTGCTCTTTAAATGCCTGTTACTGATGCTGAGTATTAAAATGACTACTATATATATGATGATCCTGATGTATCCTTCAATTTTTTTGTGAATATCTACATTTACAGGACACACACTTCTCTGCTTTCAGGTGTATCTCATGTAAAACCAGTGTCCTCACAGATGTGTATTCTGTCACTTCAGTTGGTTTTTAGCATCCAGCTTCTACTGCTTTATGCATCCCGTATTTTCTGGTCTCCATAGACAGATTCCTAGACTCTGAAAATGTTGTCCAGTTTAGGCTGTTACATTTTGTCTCACAAAAATCAAACTAATTCTTTGCAGTTGAGATACTTGTTGCTTGTGCCTTATCATCACCTTAGTAAGATTAGTTAAACATTTCACAATTCAGAATGCAAACATTGCTTCTGTTCTCAGGAAGTGCCATTTTAGTTTTAGAATGACTGTGACCCTGCAATCTTTATTTATCTTGCATACTATTACTTTGTGTCTTGTGCATGAGCAAATAACTTATTTAAAACTTCAGCAAGACATTACAGTATTTCTTGCAGAAATGTGTTAGTTTATTAAAAGAATTCTTCAGCACTTAGTATAAGGCTATAAAGTAGGTTCTTGTATGCTTATTTTCTCCTTGCATTTGGAAAAGAAAGATGAGGGTATGTGTACAAATGGTCTTTCATTTTTTTGCATTTAGCATCTAACAAAATTTAAATATCAGATATGTGAGAGTAGGTTCTTTTAATCTGTTTATTCACACATTTGGTTGAACTGAGTGTCCCAAAGAATGTACTGGGGTTTTTTTCCCTTGAAAAGTGTTCTATTCTTTAGATGAGATTATTGTAACTGCTTTAACAGTTTGAAAAGATAGTTTTCCATCCAAATGCCATGACATCTACAGTAATAGGTGTTGTCATGACAATTTAAGATAACAGATTGCTTGAAATTTCCTTTTTTTAACTACATAGCACAAAAGCAGACATACTAGATTCTGTGATTATGGACACATTTAAAAAATATTTTTAGTATTATATGGATGATGTTTCACATGCATACAATTGTTCTTTTATGCAGAACTGTTTTTCTACTGTCATTTCTCCAATTTTACCTAATGAACTACTATATTTTCAAGCCCTTGGCCACATTGTTTTATAATGATTGAACATCATAGATTTCAATGTCATCAGAAAATAACTTCTGACATGACAAGTATGTTCTAAGTTCTCGTTTCCGCATAGTCACTTTGTCAAGAAAAGTCTAGATGTAATTACACATGAATTACATAAAACATATGTAGTGCATAAAACATAAAAAGTAGAGATGAACAACAACAAAAACAAAACAAAACAAACAAACAAACAAACAAAGTATCCAAACCTTTTTCAAAGCTGAGTTGACTGTAACTGACATATGATTTTTTTCTTGGGTTTGGTTTGTTTGGGATTTTTTTAATATTTACGATGGTTGTTTCCTTACTTATTCCAGTGCATTTTAGCAGTTACATAAGGTTACTTATAAATTAAATTTATATGTAAAATTGAGACTTTTACATTTCTGCAAGTATATGAAATAAAGACTGAAAAAAATTCTTTATTTTAGTGTAACTTCAGTTTGGCAGTTGTATTACTACAGCAAGTAACTAATAAGGAGGCATAATTAACAAAGTCAATAATTAGAGTGAATGTGTGACCTGTGCAGTAGGTATTATATGAGCAGTATCAAGTATCTTTAGATCTGCTTGAGCATTAGTAGAAAGAAACCTACAGAACTGAAATAAATTTATTTCTGATGATCTAAAAGAAGGGACTGAAGAAAATCTTAAATGATAGAATAATTCTGGTAACCTTTAGGGCGATTTTCTTTTTTACCCCAAACATCCACATATGCTGTTTGCCACTCTTTAAGTGACGATAACAAAAAAATTTCATATTCTTTTGAGCTAAAAGTGCATTTCTGTCAGCAAACATTGTGGTTTGTTTTGGTTTTTTTTTTAAGATAAACAATTTCATATTCTCTAGATCATTTGAATTTTAATGTAGTCTTCAAATCTTAGTCCAGTCTGAAGTTATCCACAAATTGGTGTACTCTGTGTTCTGTTCAGAAATGTTAAATATGTTGAACAGTACTGAAGTAAAGACAAATACGTAGGTAAACATGTTCAACATTTTTTTCTCTTGTTCTGCTGTGAGCAATGAATAAGAGCTGAGTACAGTTTTCCAACCATTTATACAGTCACCTTGCAGCAGATTTTTCTTCACTGTAATTTTCTAGGTCATTTAAGAAACTAGTACCAGGCAGTACCTGAAATACCTAGTATTTCTAACACACTAATGAGATGAGATACCCTGTTGAATGAAACTTTTTTGTTATGGCATGATTTATTGGCTGACAATAAACAGCTTTTGATTTTCCATATATTTGTACTAACATATTTTTCATCAACTGAATCTAGGCAACTGTGGCCTTTTTTCCCCTTTGTAAGAAAAAAAAAAAAAGGAAATAAATTACGTTTGCCCTTTTCTAATCTTCTGGAAGATCATTTATTCTCTTTGTGTTCACAAAGATAATGCTAATATGAGGTTTCCTCAGCCATTTCTGCAAGTACTCTGCAGAATATTTCATCAACCAGATGAAATTTCATCTGACTTTTCTAAGAAACTTTTTTTCCCTATTCTGTCTGGATGTGATGTCCATTCATGCATAACCTCCTTAATGAAAACTGAAACAGATAAAGTATAAACACTTAATCCTTCCAACCATCAATATTATTTGATGCTCCTTAAGTAATGACTTATCTCTTTTCTTGCTTGTCCTTTTTCTTCCAATAAACTGATACTGTGTTTTCCCCTTCCTAGGTAGATTTTTCCTGTGCATTGGATATCGTGGCTACTGTTAATTTACTGAAGGTGAAGAAATTAATACTAGCTCAGTATTCAAATGGAAGAAGAGTGTGTAAACTTAGGAATTTAATGACAGATTAATCTTGAAGATAACAAATGGCAGATGTGCAAGAAAGAGCTAATACTAAATTAGCAAGTAAGCATTTCAGATGATCAGATGGAGAAATCTTTCCCTTGTTCTCTTTCATCCACAAGTATAACTGAGCCATCTGAATTTTCACTAAGGTACTTTCTCTATACTATTGTTCAGGTATGCAACCTAGGTTACAGTATTTTCTGGTTTTCTTCATAATCATAACAAGATGGCATCTCCAAAGAGTGATTCATTGTAGGTATCTTGAATGTCTGTCTCAATTGATATAAACCAATCTCTGGAAGTTATAACTGTTATTTATAATAATAGGAGTTATTATGTAAACACCTATAACACAGATCTTACAATTAAAAATAATAATTTATAAAGTTTCACATTTTTTATTTATATATAGTTTTTGTATATATATATTTATAATTATTTTGTTCTGCTGTACACAGAAAGTAATTAGGGAGAAGAAATAGCATGCAGTTCTAATCCATTTTGCTTGATCTTAAAAGTCTGAAAATAGGCAAATAAATATGATTACTTAACCAGTACTGTTTACCTTAATAGAACCAATCATATTTTGTTTGGGAGTTTTGGACTTGTGTTAATTTGTTTTGCAATTGTTTCAGATCAACACAGTAATTTTCAAATTAATAATGTCATTGTTTTCATAGAGCTGCAATTCTTAACTCTGGTCAAGACTTCCTGGAAAATTAAATGTTAAAATTTATATTCCTCTTTCATTTTGCTAAATATGAAAACAATCATATGGACACTGAGGGCAGTGAGGAAGAAGCATGAGAGGTGTGCCACAGTAGCCTTTCCCATTTGGCCTGTAGTGAGATGGCAGGCTGATCCTCTGCAGCCCATAGAGATGGTGGAGGAGAACCCTGGCTACAGCCTGTGGAGAACTCCATGCTGGAGCAAAGGACTGCTCCTGAAGAAGTCTGTGACTGTAAAGGAGCCTCATGAAAGTGATCCGTTGCTGGAAGGATTGGAGCCCACAGAAGATCTCCCAACACTAATTGGAGAAGTTAGTGGAGAACTGTCTCCCATGGAAGGGATCCCACATTACTGCAGGAAAGGACCATGAGAAATACTCCTGCTGAGGAGGACGCAGCAGCAGAAGCAACATGGGATGATGTAGGGAAGGAGGTAGCAAAATTGGGCCCAGGAAGAAAGGACAGGTGGGGAGGAGATGCATTTGAGATCCAGTTGTATTTGTCACTGTCCTAATCTGATTCAGTTGGTGAATTGTTAGTGGTTTTAAATAGAACTAATTTTGTTTCCCCAAGTCAAATCCATCTTTTATCCATGACCATAGTCAGTGCATCAGACCTCCCTGTCCTTTCTCTTGACCCTCAAGCCAATCTTCATGTCTATGCATATTTCTTGTAAGTACAGTCTTTTATTACACTTTTAACATAGGTATCTGGGAGGGGCAAAATACCAGTGACAAAAGGTTGATTATACCAGAAACAGCAATAAATGCCCATCACTTTTGTGCCCCTCTTGCTAACATAACCTGTATTCAGCTAACTTTTCTGGTGATGCCACTAACAGTATTTGACAATGAGGGAGTTCAAATAAATATTCTAGGCTTCTGGTTTTCTTTCCCTTTCTCAAGTGCTCTAGTCCTAAATAAAGTGTTTGCCTCTATGTTGTTGTCATGTCTACTGAATCATCATTGTAATGTGTCATGTTTTACTTGGTTTTTTCTTTATGAACCTTGATATGGTCTTTCACTTTAATATATCCACACTGTGAAAACATACATTAAAATCTCTCTTACTAGAATATTTTGGTTTCCAATTTTGTTAGACCTCTGCATTTTGCTTAAGTTATCCTTATGAAGTTTAATTGTGTGAGAAAAAAATACTAGCTTCCAAGTTGTCTAATATAATTTTTTTGTCTATTTTATTTATATTTTCTGTGTGAAGATTTGCCATCAGATAGGAGAATGAAGGATTTTACATATGTGAAATAAACTACATTTGTGAACACTACAGAGTAAAAGATTTCATTATGTTAAAGTGTTATTAAGAGCAAACTGTGATTTTAAAAGTTAATTAAAAAGTACATTCAAAGTCAGTTCTGTTTTTGGATTTATTGATTATTTCTTATGTTCTCCCCATTTTAGCTATGCATAAAATTGCCACCAATTGCTGGAGAGTTTTTTTGAGAATTGAATCTCTATTTCAGGTGCATATTACATGTTATGATTTATTTCTGAAAGAAAGCATAGCTGAAACAGACATAATAGTTTATTACAGATTCATACTTTAAACTCCAAAAGATATTTCTGGCTTGAAAGTGTGTAAGTAGCCCATCGGTAGATCTGGTTTTCTGTACACATATTTTCTAGAACTTGACCTTCCTGTATATGTGCCTTACAGTTAAAGTTTTTGGGCTTGCGGCTCATGTACAGGTCAAATGTAGAGCCTATGCTCTCTAGTTGATGTGTGCTGTTTTCAGGGACCTTTTCAGATGTAGTTTTTGTATCAAGGCAGATTTTTACGGATAGTTCAGTAGCCAGGAAAATGAACTTCAGTGGAACAGGATAAAGTACACGGAGTGTCACACAAGGTGGGTATTAGCTCCAGATTGCACACACTAAAATTTGTGTGCCTTTAGCTATTACATGTGATTAACAAAGCCAAATACTGTTGTTTACATTATAGTCAATAGTAAGACTGAGCACCATCCAGTTGCCTTGGCATTCAAAGGAATGTAACGTATGACGCTGTCCCTGTAGTCTTCTCAAGTGACAGCTTCATAAGATACCTGAAGACATGACTTCCACTGATGACTTTTTTTTTTTTTTTTTTTTTTTTTTTTTTTATATTTCAGTAGCTATTGGCTGTTTGTTAGGATTTTTTTCGTGTATTCTTTTAGGTTATTCTTGCTATAGTTTATTCTAGTCCTGTAGAAGTTTCATTTTACTGTGTATAAGCATAAATTGTTTCACATCATATTGACTCCCGTAACTGAACTAAATGTATTTTGTGGACAGACAGAAATGTGATGTCTGAGTCCTTTGCATGTGTTGGATGTCATTGCAGTCACTAAGTTCCATTGTCAATACTTCTTTACCTGTAATTTACTATCCTGTATGTTTAGATTTATATAGATACTAGAAAAGACACATAGTTAAACAAGTCAAATCAACATACCTTCAAAATTCAGTGGAGTTACTGTCCAACATAAATCATAGAAGTACAGCCTAACATCATTAGAATGCCATGTCATATCATTCCTTTTCAACAGAAATCTAGGTGGGTGGATAAAACTCTAATTTGGTAATGTCCCCTTCATAGGGCATCATGTATGGAGTACTTTTGGGCCAAGTGAAATTGAGTTGTAAAAGCCCTGTAAATTTGAAAGCCAGTGATGCTACATAAAAGATAATGTAAATTATGATACAAAGAATGGTTAAGAAGGTTAAATAAGTCAAGTCAAATAAGTCAAAATAAAGTCAAATAAACCTACACTTGATTTGGCATTTGGCAATAATTTTGTTCCTTCTGTTGTTCTGTAGGTTTTTGGTTTTTGTCTTCATGCACCTTTAGGAATGGTACTCTGGCAACATGATGGAAGAAAATCAGAAGATATGAGAGAATAAACTTTTTTACAAAATATATGTCTTCTGTTTGAGTGGGACATGAGTTCATCGATGAGTATTTATAGAACGCTGTTCCTTCCTCCTATTTTAATTTAATTTCAAGAATATGTTTTAACCATTAAAAAAAAAATACAGATGGTTTCAGAAGTATTTATCAAGATTTCTTTTTCATTAGAAACAGAGGATAGGCTATTGCAATGTGTTAGCCTGGCATTTTATTAAATGATGATCCAGAATCATAAAAATGCACACAATCCTATATACAAAAAATTTAAATACAAATGTAATAGTATAACGTGTAATTAATGCATTTTCTGTCATGCAAATGTTGTCATTATTAGCATCAAAAATTGTTTATCCAGAATTGTGTAGTCCAAAGAACTCAAGGTTACCTTCTGAGCTCTCAACTCAAATCTCTATTCATGCTTTCACCCAAATAAATTGTCTTCATTATATCTCTGTTCTCTCTTTTATCAGACTACTTGGGTAGATGAGGCATTCTTTTTGCTTGGTTGCTTGTTTTTCATTTGTTCACTTGCTTCTGCAGAAGCAACTAAATCTGTGTACTCCAAAATACATCAATCCAATTTCGTTACATAAATTAGTTCAATTATTTTAAAAGCAAAGTCTCTTCTACTATAGCTTCAAAATGTGTTGCTTGACATAATTAATTTAAATATACTTTGGTTCTGAATTTTGAGACAACAAAAAAGTATTCACAAAATATTTCTATAATGAACATGTTTCTAGTATGATTAAGGTACTTCATTAATAGGTTGAAACAGAGTGTAAACCTCTGAAATTATATGGGATTAAATCTTAAAAGAAATTTAGGCACTGCAGGATATTATTGCAGTACCTATTTTTTAAGTCGTTTCCAGATGTGTTCATTGTCGACTGAAACCCCAGACGTTTCTGTTAGACTGTTAGCTTCCTAAACAAAATGACGTATTTTGAAACTGACTAGAAGACTGAAGTGCTTAATGGTGAGCTGATAGTTAGCCAATAGTGAGAAGAATCTATGTAGTGCCATTACTCTTCAGACAGTACCCATCTCCAGGGAGTCTGTTTTCTGCACTCAAGATTAATCCTCCTTCTGCAGATACAGAGCACAGTACGAAGAGTTTTGTTTCCCTTTTACATAGCAATTTACTAGGATATAGTAGATGCAGATTCAAAGTCCTTCCTCTCTTGCAGGTGTAAACTTACTTTATTTCTGGGGGTTTTGAGTATACCCTATCATCCAGGCTATAGAATTTGGTGGAATAAAGCTGCAATTTGTAGAGCAAGATTTAAAATATTTTTTTGTCTTGATAGAATGAGAAAAGAACAAATAAGTTACCAAATTATTTATCCATGTCTATCTGTCCTTTGTAGTATCCCTTCAATTTCAGGCAAATCCTCTTCAGAGCCCTTTCCAGACAGGATTCTGCAGTGAAAACTGATCTTTCCTGTCAGTTGAATAGATTAAAGCATATAAAATTAAGCAATTTAAAAATACTTAACATTTGATAAACAGATTGGAGAATGTAATTTCTGAATGAAGAAACTTATAAGATATAATTTTGGCCTATACCATTACATTAACAGAGAACAAGAGGAATATATAGGACTATCCTATAAACTTGAAATGCTACTTGGATGTAATATGTACAATATTTCATGCATTATTACTCTTTTAGGCTTGTCCTCAAGTTCTTCCAGAAATTTTTTAGAAATTTTTCATGCAACTGTTAAAAGTTTTCTGTCTAAATTAATCAACCTATTTTAAGTTTGCTATTTATTTGGGCTTTTTTTGTAACTGAAATAATTGGATTGTTGGCTTAATCTACTCCTGACTTTTAAAATCAAAATAGGCTGATAATTTCTTTAGCCATGCCCAAAGGCATTTCAAAGCAAAATGTCTTTAGCACACCTTGACGCAGGATAAGCACTGTCAAAGTGTGTATGTGACACTGATAAATTTAAGGGCTTTGAATTACTATTATTGAGAAGAAATCAATAATATAGGAATGGGATTGCAAAATCATAGAATCACAGAATGTAAGGGATTGGAAGGAACCTCAAAGATGACATAATTTTAATCATTTTTTATCCAGGTAGTTGCCATAAATGACAAAGAAGTTCATTTAAGATATAGCATTGGCTGCTTGAATATATCTCCAGTCTTTGCTTATGAGGACATTGAAAGCCAGCTTTTTTAAATGTGTCAGATTTTTTTGCTGTTTTCAGTAGCATTTTCATTCTTACACACCTGTTACTTGGGTACTGAAAAAAAAGTAATTTTTTGGATGCTATCGATACCTGCTACTAAAGTAATGTTTATGTTCATTCCAATTTATGGAACAGAATAATATAAATTGCCTATGTAAAATGAAAGTTATTAACTTATGAAATTGTTAACCTCTGATGTGAACGAAAGGTAAATGGGAATACTTTACTTCTAAGGGCACTGTAAGTTCACTTGTGGAACTTAAAATCCCATTACCTAAGGAATATTGGACTTGTTATTTCTGCCAAGAACCATATATAAATAAATACATTGTGAAACATGACAAAACTAATATCTAACATAAATCATTGCTATATTGGAATAATACTGGACAATAACTCCATCTGCTGTGCCTACAATAATTTGCACTAAGTAAAACAAAGTAGTATTCCTAAATAATAGGACTTCTAAGTTCCAGGGCACTCAAAGAGAACAGGAGCTCAGATAATAATGTTGGCTGACTGTCTTGCTCATATAATTCCAATGCGGCAATAGTTTATCATAAGATTAATAAAATATGACAACTGCAATGTTGTGGATTTTTTGATGACACTGCTGGTTCTGCAAATGCCATGTGTTCATTGGATTTTATACAGTGTTGTGCTTAATAGCATTCTTGCAACTATAAACAGCATTTGTGTATTATAATTAATCCTTGATAAATGAATGTACACATTAGATTATAGTTAGATCATTTTAATTAAGTAGATATAGTTCCTCTGCATTAAAATGGCAGAGTTAAGACTCTTGTTATGATCTCACCCATTCACATTTTGTGATACTGAGCACAATGTCATTATGTTTCTCAAAATCTACTACGGGAATTAGCTACAATATGCACAGTTCTATGTCTTGCTGGTATACAGATTTGACTGTTCTGAAATGATACACATACTCATGTATCGTCTCTGGAAAGTACCGACACTTTACAAAGTAATAATAACTGCATGACTAACTGATAAACACAACCTGAAGCGAATGCTACTCTTGGAATGTGATTACAGGCAAGATCCAATTGCAAACTTGTGAGTCTTATTTGGGGTTTCAGAAATTTAGCTTCACCTTAGTAAAAAAATTTAATTTGGTATGGAATGCCAAAAAAGATGTCAAAAGCTCATCTTTACTTGACTTTGAAAATCACTGTGTTTGGTTTATATGCATGCTTTCAGGCAGTCTCATTCTGATAACTGCATAGCCAACTGAGATCTTGAACCTTGCTTGATCCTACATTCTGAATCAAGTGACTGCTAACATCTTTTGAATCATAGAATAATAGAATGGTTTAGGTTGGAAGGGATCTCAAAGATCATCTAGTTCCAACCCCTTGTCATAGGCACCTCCCACTAGAACAGGTCGCTCAGGATGGGGCATTGAACAACCTGATGTAATGAAAGGTGTCCTACTCATGGCAGAGGGCATGGACCTAAATGATCTTTAAAGACTCAGCCTAAACCATTCCATGATTCTGTGATTCCATAAAATTGAAAATTTAGAATCAATTTATCTCTTCTGTTTCAAAAGCACTAAATTCATATCAGCTTTCGGAAGACAGAACTGTTATTTTCACACTTGTGGTATCTGTTGTAATACATTAAATATTGTTTTTCTTACTGTATAACAACATTTCTTCAGAAGGAGAAACCAAGAGAATTTATCTGATCCAACTCGACATTTGTTAGTGCAATGTCTAAGTCTTTTCTTGGGAAGTCCAGGGTTTGTATTTTACACTGTTGATGGAAGATTTGAATTGAATGAGGTCTTTTGAGAGCCTGGACTAGTCCCTTGATTATAAGGAAATCATGCCAAATACAAAGAAGACACCAGTTTGTTTCCCAGTAGTTGTTCTTCAGAATTAAAATGTCACACTCTTTGCCAGTGGCTTAGAAATAACACTGCAACCATACATTTTTATAAGGACTGTGGGATGTATGTGCTGGTCTACTATTAGATTCTGAAGGAGCTCACACCAAAGTACTTCTAAGAAAATTCAAAGGTATAGATGCACATAGTGAGTTTATGTGATTTTTTCACAGTACTTGTGGATCAGAAGGTTTGTTCATACTTGAAAAGCAACCTTCACTGCATAGTTATTTTCAATATGATAGTCTGTAATTGAGCATGATAAGCCTGCATATAGTAATTTGTATCTGTTGAAAGTTAAGGAAATTAAAAGGGAATTGGTATCACTATAGAGACAAAGTCTTCCAGGGACTAGAAGGTCTTGGGGGAGGACACTGGATGTTGTAAATTGTTATTCTATTCTCCTTCCCTGTATCTCCCTATATAAGGGCAGACTGTTCCAGTCTCTCGCTTCTCCTTTCTCTCTGCTCCTGGCACGTGCAGCTGTTACCTATTGGTTTGTGGGGGAGTTTGCAGCTTTCTGTGGCCTCAGCTGGTAAGCTCATTTCTTGCTACACCACTGAACCTAGTGGGGGGAGGCAGTGAGACCTAGTGGGGGGTGGGCATTGAGCCCTACTGGGTCTAGCTGGGCAGTGGGGATAGGCTTTAGAAGGTTTGACCTGGTTGTTTAGGCCCCTTGAGGCCTGGTAGGCCCAGGGTCAGAGCTGGGTATATATATCCTTCTGTGCTTTTATACCTTTTTTACTTGTTTCTTTTGTAAATAGTATTTTCCATTTAACCTCCAATTCTGTATAAGTGTTTTTATTTACTCCTTTGGGGTAAACCCCTTCTATCCAGAACTATTTTGACCTCAGACCAGGACAGTGTCCTGCAGCATAGCTGTGGTTCATCAGAAAACAAAGAGAATGAAAAGGAAACAAATTGTTGTCCATCTGTGTATAAAACCAGAGTGACTGGCTTATAAAGCAAGCAGGTTTTGGCTTTCAGTACAGGGATGAATATTCTTGGGTGGCAGATATAATGGATATCAATTCCTTTATTTCTTTTCCAAGATATTATTCACCAAGGTATTATTCACAGAGGCTTATTGGTAAAGTAGGTGCCAAAGTGGTTTCTTTCTTTAAGCTCTGTATCTGACCAAATTATAAAGAAGAATCTGTCAGAAACAGCAAAAGGGATTATTTTCAGAGCAATATGCAGAAAGTACACTTTTACTGTAGGCCATTGTGATAGTTTGGCATTTACCTGCCCCCACACCCCCCACACCCCCCACCCCTTATGGAAAATCACCCAGACTACACTCAGCCAACTGGAAGTTAAGGAAAGAAGCTATTTTTACAGCTTAGTACAACTTACAAGCAGATATATACACAATGTACATGAATATTTACAGAAATATACAAGTTAAAGGTAATA
>VWZE01021307.1:29743-43970 GCA_013396675.1 Eubucco bourcierii | reverse complement strand
CCAGGCACCCAGGGACAGAAGAATAGGACACAGCCTCAAACTGGGCCAGGGCAGGTTCAGGCTGGATGTTAGGAGAAATTCTTCACAGCAAGAGTGATTGCCCAGTGGAATGGGCTGCCCAGGGAGGTGGTGGAGTTCCCATCCCTGGAGGTGTTTAAGAGGAGGCTGCATGAGGCACTTAGTCCCATGGCTTAGCTAACTAGAAGGTGTTAGGTTGCAGGGAAGGGCTAAATAATGGACACTGCAAATCCAGTATGGATCAGGTGCAAATGCCAAATTTTATTTGTGAAGCTCAGACATTTATACACTGTATAATGAAATGCACACTTGTCATATTATGATTTGCTGCAGCTCTAAAATCACATTTGCATGGCACTCCTACTTGCAGTTCCAGCTCTCAAGTGTATAGATCACTACTACATACAATCAGTTACGCAGGTGGGCTGATTTGGTGCTCCTATTATTTATGTAAGCATTCTGTTATCTAAGCAAGACTTCCTCACAGATGTATCCCTCTTTGTGAGAACCTAAGTGGGGAGTTGGTGGTAACCAAGGAGAAAGCCAATTAAGCTGGGCACATCCCTACATCTAACCTTGTAGCAGTAGGATCAAACATCATAGGCTGATATGCAGGCCTTGTGTTACATCTGCACAGATGCAGGGTAGATTTAGAACAAAGAACAGTAGTCTGCATCAAAACAGCCAACTTTGCCATCATCCAGGCCCCAACAGGTGCGACCTCTCAGTTACTGCAGTTCCACACACTCATCCTGCTGCTGCTGCTTGCCCACTCTTAGGCTAAATTAAGAACCATGCCCCTGTTCCTGCAAGCATTCTGCAACATTAGGTGATATGTTGGATTCCATGATCTCTGAGCTCTCTTCCAACCTGGCTATTTCTGTGGTTCTGTAAAGGCTTTCTTGTACACAACAGAGTTTTGCTGAGAGCTAAGAGATGCTTTTTGTTCTGAGATAGAAAAGCTGCAAAAGTTTTACACTGGTGGCTACTAATAACACTTTGCAACCATTTGAAGCAGCTGAAATAGAGGACCCGTGTGATGCAGTATCACAGCTTTAGTAATGGAGTTAGGCACTGCAAATCTCAATTTGGAACTGGCTGGAGCATCTCCCCTATAGGGGACAAGCTGAAAGAGCTGGGGCTGTTCACTCTGGAGAAGAGAAATATCTGAGGAGACCTTAGAACACCCCTTCAGTACCTGAAGGGAGCCTACAAGAAAGCTGTGGAGGGACTTTTTACAAGGCCTTGTGGTGATAGGATGGGAGTGAATGACTTTAAACTTGAGGAAAGGAGATTTAGATTTGAGATCAGAAGGAAATTCTTTACAGTGAGGATGAGGACACCCTGGAAATTCTTTCCAGTGAGCTTGCCCAGGGAAGGTGTGGATGCTCCCTCCCTGGAGGTGTTGGATGAGGTTTTGAGCAACTTGGGCTAGTGGAAGTTGTCCCTGCCCACGGGAAGGGGGTTAGAACTGGATGATCTTCAGGGTCCCTTCCAGCCCAAACCACTTTATGATTCTATGATTAGGTGAACCACAAGAAATTCCTGAAGCAGAGTTCATCCCTGGTCTGCCATACAACAAATTGTTACTCTGGCATTGTCCTTCATGCTGTGACAAAAATAAAAATACTCCAAGCATATATTTTACAGAGGTGACAAAACTCCCAATTTTATGTCTGAGATTAGAGAATCATAGAACAGTAAGGTTGGAAGTGACCTCAAAGATCATCTAGTTCCAACCCCCAGCCATAGGCAGGGACACCTCCCACTAGTACAGCTCACTCAAGGCCTCCTCCAACCTGGCCTTGAACACCTCCAGGGAGGGAGCAGCTACAACCTCCCTGGGCAACCTGTGCCAGTGTCTCACCACCCTCACTGTAAAGAACTTCCTCCTAATATCTAGCCTAAATCTTCCTTCTGCCAGTTCAAACCCATTGCCCCTTGCCCTGGCATTGCAAGACCTTGTCAATAGTCCCTCCCCATGATCTCATGATCTCCTCTTATGCAGAACATTAAACTGAAGCTTAAGTGGAGGAGTCCCAGAGACAACTGTGGTGCACTGAAAGCAGTTATAAATCAAGGTGCCATCTGTTCCCATGGGAAGGAAATACACATGAATGTACATCTCCCAGAATTAGGGTACTTTATATCATTTCTAAATGTACAGTGGTGTCGTGGTGGGCCTAAGAAGGCCAAAGTAGGCTTATACATGTCCTGGCTTGCCCAAGCAGGTTTCTCTGTTCTCCATCTCTCTGTTTTGGGGAGAAGCAACTGCAGGAAAGAGGACAAAGAACCTGGAGCCACTGAGTCTGAGGACCCTGGCACTTTGCATCCTGTGGTAAACAAGGTACACAGGCTCAGCTTGTGCCTGCCTTGTGCAGGGTCTGTGTGCTGCCCTAAAAAGGGTAAAGCAAGCCTCTGGCTTCACCTGATATGGTCAGGCTTGGCTAACTACCATTCTGATTGGCTATTCTGTGTCCAAAGGCACATTAGTCTCGGGCTCTATGGATAAAGGGAGATGAGCAGAGAGCACAACCTGTGTTCTGCCATTACAAAGTGTGATCTGCTACTATCTGTTTGCTCCACCATTGTATCCACTCTATCCTTGCTCCTATTACCTTATTGCATCCTGAGCTGTGTGGAACTCCAGCGACCAGGATCAGGCTCTAAATGCCTCCATGTGATCAGCCTGCACAGCCAGAGTGACACTGTGCTGAGACTGCACATCACAAGACATCTGCCTGCACCTGAAAGCCTCCTGCCAAGACCGAGGCCCTGGAGATAACACAGATCACCCAGAGCCAGGAGCAGGTCAGAGCTTGTCTGCCTCCTTTTCTCCAGCATCCAGAAGCCTGGGGAAACTCCAAAGCCCATAACAGCTTTGAGACCACTGACAGCAAGCCCACCACGAGCTTTGGGTGCTGTCAGATAATATTTTTGTGAGTAAATACTTAAAGCCTATTGTAATCATTAATTGCTGTGATGAGCAGAAAGGAGCTCCTTGAGTCCATCTAGTGGGCAAGTAGAGTGTTGGCTGCAAGTGGTTCACTAACTACAAAGCCTTCTCTGCCACTTCAGTCGAGTTCCATTAATGTATGGAAAGAAATGTCACTGGAAGGTACCAACCTGTGCTGGTTTGAGCCTAATGTATTAACTATATTTACTAGTTATTGCTAGAGCCTGTTACTGCCTGTATATAAAGTTTCCATGGGTGATGCCAAGAACCTGTTATTATTAAATTGGTGATCAGGGTGCAGCAAGTTCTGGATATTTAATATTAATAAACAATATTAATAATCTTAAACAATATAATCTTACAGTAATTAATTACACACACACACACACACTACAAAAGGCAAAGAAAAACTTCTGGTTTCTATCAGCCTGTGCCCTAAGTCTGTGCCCTAGTTCTCACCCAGCAAAGCTCACTGTTCAAATTAAACCTCTTTTTTAGAGCAAAGACAATCCTTCTGTCAATCCCTGGTAAGGGGACACATTAAAGTCCCATTTAAACTACAATATCACTCAGAGTTGGGATTTGTCCTCTCCCTGTCTTGCTGATCCAGGGCAACATGAAATGTTGCTGGCAAATAACTAATGACAGACGTTGCTGTATAGCTATTCTGACTGTCATCCATAGATTTCCCACAAGCTTTGAAGCACAGGCAGTGCTGTGCACTCACTTCTACTGACCTAAAGCAAAGGAGAGGCTTTTCTTGCTCTTGCTAATATCCCCACAGGTTCAGATCACAGCACAGCCCTGGAATTGTATAGTTCTGCTGTATTCATACAGGGTTGGGAACCTTATTTCCAGGAAGTACAGCTGATATTTTGTTCAGGGTATAGAACTGAAAAAGGGATTTTAGCTAAGGAGGGAAGCTAGTTTTGTAGTGGAAATGCAGGTCCACAGTGGGGAGCTGCATCTATCAGAGCTAAGCAAGCCACTGGGTATGCCATGCCACCTGGGCACCAGACAGAGACACACCAGGCAGCAAGTTCTTACTGAGACAAAGGCAGGGATCTCTTGCTGATGCACACAGTCACTTCCCTACAGAAACACACCTGGACGTTCTGACAAGCAGAGAACTCCCTCCCAGCACTGCCTTCTCCACACAAACTCTCCTGTCCTCTGGCTTTCTGAGTTAACATTAAACATGTGCATGGCTTTGCCACTTGGAATGTTCAATGAAATTGCTCAGAACATAGATGTGAATTGCAGAATATAAGCTTGAATCATAGCTAATGCTGATTTGTTCTTAGAATTACAAGCAAATTGAGTTGCTCCAGGAAATTCCTCCACTCCCTCACCTATCCAAGGTCCCCCTAAACAGTTGGCATCAGTTGTGTGCAGTGTGGCTGGAGAGCTGCCTGGCAGAAAGGGATCTGGGGACTGTAATAGAGAGGCAGCTGAATAGGAACCAGCAGTGTCCCCAGGCAGCTGCATAGGAGCCAGCAGTGTGCCCAGGCAGCCAAGAAGGCCAATGGCATCCTGGCTTGGCCTAACAATGTTGTGGCCAGCAGGAGCAGGGAAGAGATTGTGCCCTTGGACTTTGGTGAGGCCACAGCTCCAGTGTTGTGTTCAGTTTTGGGCACCCCAATACGAGAGAGCTGTGGAGGTGCTGGAGTGGGCCCAGAGAAGGGCAAGAAAGCTGGGGAAGGGCCTGAAGAATAAATCTGCACAAATACAGGCTGGGTGGTGAATGGCTGGAGAGCAGCCCTGAGGAAAAGGACCTTGGAGTCTGGGTTGATGAAAAGCTCAACATGAGCCTGCAGTGTGCACATGCAGCCCAGACAGCCAACCGAGTCCTAGGCTGCATCAAGAGAAGCGTGGCCAGCAGGGCAAGGGAGGTGATTCTGCCCCTTTACTCTGCTCTCGTCAGACCCCACCTGGAGTACTGTGTGCAGTTCTGGAACCCTCAGCACAGGAAGGACATGGAAGTGTTGGAGCGGGTCCAGAGGAGGGCCACAAAGATGATCAGAGGGCTGGAGCAGCTCTCCTATGAGGACAGGCTGAGGGAGTTGGGGCTCTTCAGCCTGGAGAAGAGAAGGCTTCGAGGGGACCTGATAGTAGCCTTCCAGTATCTGAAGGGGGCCTACAGGAAGGCTGGGGAAGGATTATTTACAAGGTCCTGCAATGACAGGACAAGGGGCAATGGGCTTAAACTGGCAGAGGGGAGATTTAGACTGGATGTTAGGAGGAAGTTCTTTACAGTAAGGGTGGTGAGGCACTGGAACAGGTTGCCCAGGGAGGTTGTGGATGCTCCCTCCCTGGATGTGTTCAAGGCCAGATTGGATGAGGCCTTGAGTAACCTCTACTAGAGGGAGGTGTCCCTGCCTATGGCAGGGGGTTGGAACTAGATGATCCTTGAGGTCCCTTCCAACCTTACCATTCTATGATTCTATGATTCTATGAAATCTGATGAGGAGAGACTGAGGGAGCTGGGGACGGGCAGTGTGAGGAAGAGGAGGCTGAGGGCAAACCCCATTGCTGTCTACAGCTACCTGAAGGGGCATTGTGGAGAGGCTGCTGCTGGGATCTGCTCACACAGAATTGGAGACAGAAGAAGGGGGAATGGCCTCAAGCTAAGACTGGGGAGATTTAGATTGGACATTAGGAGAAAGTTTTCTGGGGAGAGAGTGGTCAGGGACTGGAATGAGTTGCCCAGGGAAGTGATGGAGTCACCCAGCCTGGATGTGTTTAAGGCTGGTTTGGATGTGGTCCTTGGAGCTGTGGTTTAAGGTGAGCCTTGTAGAGTAGTGTTCTAGGTTGGGTTTGGTGTTCCTGAGGGGCTTTTCTAGCCTGGATGGTTCTGTGATTCTATGAAGATTGTTCAATCTAATATTTTTCAATTTTGTTTTGGTTTGGATTTTTTTGCAATTCATAGCACACAAAGAACACAGTGGCCTTTCCCAAAATTTAGTAGAGTTGGAAATTTCTGTACACTCATTTTTCTATTTTCTTTTTTCCAGTATAATCACTCTAAATCTACAACTCATTGATCACTTTCCTATACAGTTGCAAACCATAATATACGTTTCTGTTACCTTAAGTCATTTAAGATAAATTTCTAATGAGCTTGAAACTGCTGGTCCTGAAAGAACAGATGGGGAACATACTAATGGCAGGATATTTTGCTCTCACAGAAGCAGGAGACATGCACATCTTGATAGAAAGCCATAAGCTATCCACTAGCTGTGGTCAGTGTTGGCTGAGCCTTAAATGTCTTCCCTACTGCCACTTGCTCCACCTGACAGCTGTCCCTGCCTGTTGCTCTATTCCAGCAGCACAGCAAATGGCACAGCCTACATATATTGCTGAACAAATACCAGGGGAGCCTAGAATCCAAACTCCATCAGATATGTCTTCATTTCTACAAGAAGGAATACAAGACAAGGGGTTGGAACTAGATGATCCTTGAGGTCCCTTCCAACCTTACTATTCTGTGATTCTATATATACCTCCTAGTGTATAAATGTTACGGCCTATTCAAGCTGCTAGTACCTATTCATGTCAGAAGATGGTGTTCTGGATGTGATTGCACAGATTAGCCAGATCCATCCTGAGTCTGAAGTTTTGAACAACAGATGAAAGCCTCTGGAAGTCCAGCCTAGACCAAATGAAGCTCCATACTCCTTGTGTTCAATATCTGCAGCATTTAGGCCAGCCAGTGGTCACTGGAAGGTACCAACCTCTGCTGGTTTGAGCCTAATTGGAATATTTTAACAGAGAAAATTATGCTATAGGCTGTAGAAAGGAAAACAGTGGTGATGTCTGCTTCACTCATAGGCTTGCTGAGATGGATAAGAAAAGAACACAAAACAAAGACACTCGGGCTTGCAGACACTCTGGGGCTGTCTGGCTTCTGGCCTCCTCCTCTCTGCTGAGTAACCTCACTAACCACTTTTCTTCTAACCTCCCTGGCCAATCCTTCAAACTCATCTTGCATGTATGGCAAACCCTGGGGTAAGGTAGAAGGGTGGGGAGAAGATGAAAGGGTGGTTGGGAGCCCCTCCTGGGGTCTCTGATTTCTGGGAGGGGTCTTGTGTTTCTGTATTCCCTTTAACTTGTCTATGTCTGTAACTATTCCTGTCTATAGTGTGTATCTCTGTTTGTACATTGTACTGAGCTGTAAACAGAGCTTCAGTCCTTAACTTACTGAGTTCTAGTCTGAAGGATTATACAAAGTGGGGGGTGGGGGGCAGAGAACTCCCAAACCATCACACAACCACTACCAGAATTTTTATCTTGGTAGCAGTTGACACCTTCCAGTGACTATTGGAAGCTTTCAGCAGGTGCCAACCCACAGCCCTAAAGCACCCAGATCATATGCCACAGCCTGAAAGCCAGGGTGCCCGATGATGTTTCTCATGTCACAGTCTGGACTTCTGAAAACACAAATTCAAGGCACGTCCTGGAATCCAGCACTTACAGAGCTACTGAATTTCTGGACTTTTGCTTTTTCTGCAGTTCAACTTCCCATCTTCTGGACTGTAGGGTAAAACTGTTGCATTTCTGGGGAAAATATTCATGCTCTGCCTTCCAGCACCACGTGGAAGTTATCTCTGGAGATATTCCAAATTCCCCTGGACAAGTGCAACCTGCAGGGTCTGGGTGACCCTACTTTAGCAGAGGGGTTGGACTGCATTATCTCCAGAGACCCCTTTCAGGACTCACCATTCTGTGATTCTGTGATCAGTTAAGCACAAGTTAATCATAGAAAGGTAAGGTTGGAAGGGACCTCAAGGATCATCCAGTTCCAACCCCCTGCCATAGGCAGGGACACCTCCCACTAGCACAGCTCACTCAAGGCCTCCTCCAACCTGGCCTTGAACACCTCTAGGGAGGTTGTGGAGCATAAAATCACCCAATGTGATCAAAGATCATCACGTTGGGTTATTCTGTGCTCCAAAGCCTCCCTGGGCAACCTGTGCCAGTGTCTCACCTCTCTCCCTGCAAACAACTTCCTCCTAACATCCACTTTCAATCTTCCCTCTGCCACTTCAAACCCATTGCCCCTTGACCTGGTATTGCAAGACCTTGGTAATAGCCCCTCCCCAGCCTTCCTGTAGGCTCCCTTCAGATATTGAAAGGCTACTTTGAGGTCTCCTTGAAGCCTTCTCTTCTGCAGGCTGCAGAGCCCCAACTCTCTCAGCCTGTCCTCACAGCAGAGCTGCTGCAGCCCTCTCAGCATCTTGGTGGCCTCCTCTGGACTCGTTGCAACAGTTCAACATCCTTAAACTCAGGACTGAACTGCCTGCAGACAGTATCCACAATAAACTGCTGCTATCAAGCATATCTGCATCAAACTCCCTGTTGAAGGAGAAGTGCTAGCAAGGAAGAGTAGATTGGCAAGCTGCCCCACCCCAGTAACACAAAAGCATGGCATAGACAAGAAGTTTTCTTTTCTTCCTCACTAATGCTCGAGTTTAAAAGCTTGAATATCAATAAAAAAGGAGAATATGCCCTCAGCAAGCCTCAGCACAAAGGGTTGGCACCTCTAAACTTTCAAGGGGTGCTCCCTGCCTGCCTGCATGGAGTTGATTCAGAACATGGTCATCTTCAGATGCACAGGAAAAACCAAGAAAGGTTCCAGGAAGCAGCCTGGTTTGCAGTTGACACTTTGATGGGCTGGCAAGTATTTTTATACCAAAGCATTTCCATATTTATGTTACAGTTCCTCTCTGACATAATAATTCACAATTCACTAACCTGTGAAGTGAGACCTATGGACGTACAATTCTAGCTTGGATCATCTTACCTGGGCTGCCACATGGATAAGAAGTGCTGTGATAGTTCTGTATAGTGGCTTAATTTCAAAACCACTGAACCTTGAAAGCCTCAAATGAGTTTTCCCTTTCTGAAATGGAAAATAAAACTTTAAGATCCAACTGTTGAAAAGCTTCCCTAAATCTCCTGGGAATATCAGTGCAGTTATACAGCTCTAACACCCATGATAATTTACCATTATACCACAGCCTTATATATCTAAGAACATGTTTTACTAGCAACTTGCTTACATTTACTGTAACCATAAAAAAAAATTATATTAAAAAAAATTACCATATTCCATTCTAATATACCCTACCTGGAGTCCTGTGTGCAGTTCTGGAGCCCTCAGCACAGGAAGGACATGGAAGTATTGGAGCAGGTCCAGAGGAGGCCACCAAGATGTTCTGAGTGCTGCAGCAGCTCTGATATGAGGACAGACTGAGAGAGTTGGGGTTCTGCAGCCTGCAGAAGAGAAGGCTTCCAGGAGACCTTAGAGTAGCCTTCCAGGAAGGCTGTGGAGGGACTATTGCCAAGGTCTTGCAATGCCAGAACAAGGGGCAATGGGTTTAAACTGTCAGAGGAAAGATTTAGACTGTATGCCAGGAGGAAGTTGTTTGCAGTGAGGGTGGTGAGACACTGGCACAGGTTGCCCAGGGAGGTTGTGGCTGCTCCATCCCTGGAGGTGTTCAAGGTCAGGTTGGAGGAGGCCTTGAGTGAGCTCTGCTAGTGGGAGGTGTCCCTGCCTATGGCAGGGGGTTGGAACTGGATGATCCTTGAGGTCCCTTCCAACCTTACCATTCTGTGATTCTATACACAAGAAAGTATTAAATGTCCTAAAGCATGTAACACATTGATATTAAATTTTGAATCTGATGGATGGAAGACAAATTTTGAAGCAACCCTATCCACTGACCATCTGAAAGACATTGTAAATGAGAGCTGGAAAGTACCAAACATTATCCAACAGGAGGAAAAAAAAGGGGTGACTAGCAAGGCCAGGCTATTTTTAGAAGTAAATAATTAATTTTTATATATATAAGAATATATAAAAATAAAAATTTATAAATATATAAAAATATAAACAAATATAAATGTATACAGATCTAAAGATATATATAATAAATAGTATAAATAATAAATTAAAGAAATAAGTAATTAAATTTGGGTTAGTAAAGCTTGGAAAGAATACAAAATCAACAAAACAAAGCAAGGGACAGCGTAGTATTAAGAAAGAAAATAAAACTTAAGGGGAAAAAGATTTTCCTCAGAGAGAGCATTAAATGCAAAAACAGAAATCCACTTAGGTAACTAATGAAGTACAGCCAATAACATTCAATAAAACAAAAAAAAAAAAAAAGGAGGGGGAAAAAAAAAAAANACAAAAAAAAAAAGGAGGGAAAAAAAAAAAAAAGGTACTGAAGCTAAAAACCAGAGAAGGAAAAGTCTGAGTTGCACAGTTACTGGAAATAAAACCAGAAGCCTCTTAGTGCGCTATAAGAGTGCCAAGCTCCTGCGATACATAACACAGCCAACCGCTATGATGTACTGTGTGTCAAATGGAGCTGCTGCAGACATGCACAGGTGCCAAGTAGGGCAGAACAAGGCTAAGGAGACACTGAGCTCCAGCAGTTGAAGTTCACAGAACTAAAAGCACAGGGAAGCAGACAACAATCAATAGCACAGCTTGAAGCACGGGAGTCTGCACTGACAAGCATCACGGAAAGCACGCGGCGGTGATCGTTAACCATCACTTTAGAATGACTTCTCATTTTATTCTGGAGGGGGAAAAAAAAACCCACAATATCTGAATGTAATTAATCTGAATTACTTCACAGTGATTCCTTCCTGTTAATTCTAGCAGTGCTGAGTCTGCAATTGACCCAAAATATTTGAATTGACAGGATTAAACTTGGTGTGCTCAGAGGAAAATTAGGTAGGATAGCTTTCCAATCTCGGCTGTAGGAACAAGCCTACTAATATTTTGTCCAATTTTTCCTCTAATAACACATAAATCAACATATTATCTGGTTATTAACAGCACTCCCACAGAAGGCTGAGGCATTAGGAGGTTCCATGTGAACCTGAGGAAGAATTTTTTCCCTGTGAGGGTGACAGAGCACTGGAACAGGTTCCCAGGGAGGTTGTGGAGTCTCCCTCTCTGGAGATATTCAAGAACCATCTGGATGCATTCCGGAGTGATCTGCTCTGGCAGGGGGGGGCTGGACCAGATAGCTTTTGAGGTCCCTTCCAGCCCCTGACATTCTATTATTCTATAAATAGGAGCACCTGTGCTGCCTCTGGTGAAAGGTCTCTTTAATGTTTCAACTCTCCTAGCACCAAATTGTTGTTTTAGGGAAGAGCAAGGGAAGGACCACAAGGATGAGCAGAAGGCTGGATCACCTCTCTCATGAAGAGAGACTGAAAAAGGTGGAGCTCTTCAGGTTGGAGTGGAGAAGGCACTCAAGTGACCTTATTGTGGCCTTTCAGTATCTCAAGGGGACTACAAGAAAATTGGGGAGGGACTTTTTAGAATGTCAGGTAGTGATAGGACTAGGGGGAAAGGAACAAAGCTGGAAATGGGTAGATTCAGCCTGAATGTTAGGAAGAAGCTCTTCAGCGTGAGGGTGGTGAGAGCCTGGAAGGAGTTGCTCAGGGAGGTGGTTGAAGCCTCATCCCTGGAGGTTTTTAAGGGCAGGATGGATGAGGCTCTGGACAACCTGATCTAGTGTGAGGTGTCCCTGGGCATGGCAGGGGGGTTGGAACTAGGTGATACTTGTGGTCCCTTCCAATCCTGACTGATTTATGATTTAAACAGATGGTTTCATGGAATAGCTTAGGCTGGAAAGGACCTTAGAGATCACTTACTCCAACCTCCCCACCATAGCAGGGAGGAAACCTCTTACCTAGACTTAGCTGCTGAAGACCTTACCCAACCTGACGTGGAGCACTGCAGAGAGGAGGCATCAATAACCCGCTTGGGCAACCTATTGCAGAGTCTCAGCACCCTCCTACTGAAGAGCTTATTTACAAAATTCTGCCTCAGCAATGCACTTTGGGGGGTTTCATCAGGCAGATGAGGTCTTTTACTTCTCATTTCTTAATGAATTTTTTTTCCCTCCACAAGTCTGAGTCACATCAAAACCCAAAGAAATTATTAGCACCTGTCCTTTTTAATCAGTACTGAGATACAACTGTGCATAGGTTTACAAAGTTACTGTGCAAGAATTTGCAGGGATAGCAGCAGGCAGAATACAATTTTTTTTTTAGCTGTATGACAACTGAGCAAGGTGGAATGAGTGGTGCTAAGGCTCACTAGGGTCTGGCTTTTATTGTCTACATAGAAATTCAGCTGTTATACTGCGACTTACCTCAAGATGGTAGTGGCATCACACAAACCTTTCTCCCAGTTGTAAAATAGCAGCTGAGCAGTGTGAAGTTGGTCAAAATACTTAATTTTGACAAAGTCGATGCAGGAATAAAACTACTTCAGGACATTTTTGTGAAACATTTTAGTTTTGCTTCTCTAATTTGCTGTAATGTAAATATGTTATTATAATAATAATGATAATAACGATGGTGATACTAATATTAATAATTATTATTATTATTACTATTACTATTATTGCTATTATTACTATTATTATTATTATTTCAGGATGCATTCTTTTGGAACTAACGTTTAATAAACTTGGTTTTTCTGCATTTCTAACTTAGCTTTCCAGAGTGAGCATTACCACAGGTAGGAAATTAATGGATGTTTTAGCTCTGCAGCCAAAATGTCAAAAGTAGAGAGTGGTTTGGCTGGCTTTTAACAGAACTCGATGGAACACAGAGAGAGAAAACAGTCAGGCAGCCCAAAATGCAAACACTTATCCCTAAATTATGTTTTTTAATGCAAAAGCACAGCACATAAAAATGAAACCTGACAAGGAAGGAGTAAAAAAGAAATTTAAATATGAGGGCTTCTCTTTCACACAGTGTTTAACTTTGAAACTGGATATAATAAGATGCTAACCACTTCCTTATAGATCACAGAGCATAGAATGGTAAGGTTGGAAGGGACCTCAAGGATCATCTAGTTCCAACCACCTGCCATAGGCAGACTAGAGAGGCTCACTAATTTTGATATAAAGGCACTAAACATTTCAATTGTCTTTCCAGTAGGGTCAGACAGACCTTCCTTATCTAGTAGGGACAAGGAAGAGGAAGGACTATCACTGGAGTTATAGACATATATACGTATAAAAATACATGTATGTAAAATAACTGGGAAAAGGAAGGACTATCACTGGAGTTATAGACATATATACATATAAAAATACATGTATGTAAAATAACTGGGAAGAGGAAGGACTATCACTGGAGTTATAGACATATATATATGTATAAAAAATAGATATGTATAAATATATATATATATATATATANGGACTATCACTGGAGTTATAGACATATATATATGTATAAAAAATAGATATGCATATATATATATATATATATATATGTAAGATAACTGGGAAGAGGAAGGACTATCATTGGAGTTATAGAAATATATATATTGTCTTTCAGTGACGGGACAAGGGGTAATGGGTTTAAATTGGCAGAGGGGACATTTAGACAGGATGTTAGAGGGAAGTTCTTTCCAGTGAGGGTGGTGAGACACTGGCACAGGTTGCCCAGGGAGGTTGTGGATGCTCTCTTCCTGGAGGTGTTCAAGGCCAGGTTGGATGAGGCCTTGAGTGAGCTGTACTAGTGGGAGGTGTCCCTGCCTATGGCAGTGGGCTGGAACTGGATGATCCTTGAGGACCCTTCCAACCTTACCATTCTATGATTCTATGATATGTATAAAAAATATACATGTAAGATAAAGGTGGCATATAAAAAGGTGAAGGTACTAGAGAAAAAGTATCATTTACACTCAGTTGCCTTCACTGAACTAACTGGTTTTGAAATTACATCCTTCAACTGTTTAATCTATTTTACTTGGTCATTTTCCTTTCTTTATGTAACTAATTCATGTGTCAACAGAGTGAGAGTTTGTTTTCCAGCAGGAAAAAAACCAAAGAAATAATCTTGAGTGTCCTAATATTCCAATAATAAATTGCAAAATGCAGCAGCATCTTGGAGTCTAATGGGAAATCTCTTTTTAAACTGCTGCTGGAGATAAATGATATGACACCTTGAATGGCTGACTAGGTTCATCTTGTCTTCAAAACTAATAGTAAGTGGGAATGTTCTAATGTCTACTCAAATAAGTAGGTAGGCTTGCTTGAATCAAGTCTCTTGTCTGTTCCCCTCGAGTAAAAAGAGTCATTTTTTCTTTAGTATCTTTTTTCTTTAGTATTTTTAATATTTTAGTCAATTTCCTTTAGCAGATTTGTTTTTCTTTTTCTTCTTAAACCTATGGTGCTGAATAAAAAGAAATTAAGAAAAAAAAAA
>VWZE01021305.1:34771-45213 GCA_013396675.1 Eubucco bourcierii | reverse complement strand
CAGGTTGGATGAGGTCTTGAGTGACTTGTGCTAGTGGGAGGTGTCCCTGCCTATGGCAGGGGGTTGGAAATGGATGATCCTTGAAGTCCCTTCCAACCTTCCCATTCTATGATTCTATGATAATTCCCTTAAAAAAAAAAAAATCCCAACAAAAAGCCCCAAAATCCAGAACCAAACTAAACCACAAAACCTCCAAACAAAAAAATCCCAAACAAAATCAAATACCACCCCCAAAAAAAAAACCCCAAACCAAACCACACAAAAATACCTAAAAATAAAACCCCATACAAACAAAAAACCTCAACAAAAAACCAAAACATCACAACAAAAGACCAAAACACAGACCCTCTCCCTCAAAAAAAAAAACCAAACCAAAACAACAAGACAACAAACCCTAAACATAAAACCCCCCAAACAAAAACAAAACAACCAAGGACAGGAAGTAAAAAAGAACCCCAAGCAACCAAAACTGTGTCCCAGGAGCAAGACAGAAGCGGGTAGGAGCTAGCAAAGCAGTACATATAAGAGATAAATTTAAGAGCTTGATCTGGTCTGCATGGTCAAGGAGAGTGAGAGGCAGTGAAAATGGGGAGAGAGCGAGAAAGGAAGACAAGGAGGGATGGGGACAGGAGTCACTGAGTTTAGTCATCAAGAAGGAGAGTTGAAAGTTCTGTTTTCTGAGTCATTTGCTTGTTGTGTGTCTCCCCAGGACAAAGAGGAAGAGAACAGAGAAAACAGATTGAAGGAGGACAGGAACATGTGATGAAAAGCAGCACAGTTTTCCAATCAGAACCAAACCATTAAATCCTCTCCTTTCATCTCTCTTCCCAGCAGAAGAAAAGAGCTTATGGAGCATAAATAAAACCTCCTTTCTATTTCACTTGAGGGATTAGATTTTATTGCAAGGTAGTCTAGAAGCAGATTTTTTTCATAATTTATGATTGATTTAAGGTATTTCATATTTTTAGCTCCTCATCTAAGGTCATTCTGAAGAGTGGTTGCCTTTCTCAGGAATTTGTTGTGGACATCCCCTTTGGAAATGTGGCATCTTTAAGTCAGATGGGCATACAGTTATTGAAGTCCCTGAAATTGATGGAGACATGGAAAGAAACACTTCAGCAGGGCCTGTAGCCATAGGATGAGGGGTAGTGGTTTTAAACTGAAAGAAGGTAGATGTAAATTGCACAGTAAGAAAAAATGTTTTTTGGTGAAGGTGGTGAGATATGAAAACAGGTTCCCTAGAGAAGTTTTTGATGCCCCATTCCTACAAGTCATAGAATCATAGAATGGGAAGGTTGGAAGTGACCTCAAAGATCATCCAGTTCCAACTGGGGCCATAGGCAGGGACACCTCTCACTAGAACAGGTCTCATCCAACCTGGCCTTGAACACCTCCAGGGAGGGAGCAGCCACAACCTCCCTGGGCAACCTGTACCAGTGCCTCACCACCCTCAGTGCAAAGAACTTCTTCCTAACATCCAGTGTAAATCTCCCCTCTGCCAGTTCAAACCCATTGCCCCTTGTTCTGTCATTGCAATACCTTGTCAATAGTCCCTCACCAGCCTTCCTGTAGGCCCCCTTCAGATACTGGAAGGCTACTCTAAGGTCTCCTGGAAGGCTTCTCTTCTCCAGGCTGCAGAGCCCCAGGAGTTCAGTTTGGATGGGGCTTTAAACAACCTGACCTGGTGAAAGTTGTACCTGCTCATTCCATGGTGGTTGGACTAAATCACCTTTAAGGGCCCTTTCCAATCCAAACCACTCTATGATCCTGTGATTTTTTGGTGTATAATATAGACCTTACAGAATTTGACTTAGAAGAAGTCACTGCTTGTCCCTCCTACTAATTTAGGGTCAGACATTTCACCATTTACTTTAATTTATGGTCCTCATAATTCTTGAAAGGAGTCCAGTAGTCCAAGTACACATTGCTGGCATAAAGAGTTGTTTCAACAACAGCTGTTCTCTGAGGCTTGAAACCTTAATGCCCAATGCAAAGACTAGAGGGAATATGAAAAGAGGGAATTTGGAGAAACAGAGAACCTTGTACTGCAGACACAGTTGTGAGTTAGTCTAAAGCAGTCTGTTTGTATTGATGGGAGTAGGTCCTGACACTTTATCACACTGCTGTGAAAACTCACAGGATCATAGGATGATAAGGTTTGGAAGGGACCTCCATAAATCAAGTCCAACCTCTCTGCCAGAGCAGGGCCATAGAATGTAGTGCAGATTGCACAGGAATGCATCCAGACAGGACTTGGAACTCTCCAGAGAAAGAGACTCCACAACCTCTCTGGGGAGCACTGAGCCTGTTCCAGTGCTCTGTGACCCTGTAACAATAAAGAAATTTTTCCTCATGTTGAGGTGGACTCTTTAAAAGGTTTTCTCATGCCAGTTTCTGCCTTGCAGAGCTACAGGCTGGGGTGGGAGTGGTTGGAGAGTAGCCAAACAGAAAGGGATCTGAGGGTGCTGATTGACACCCACCTAAACATGAGCCAGCAGTGTGCCCAGGTGGCCAAGAAGGCCAATGGCATCCTGGCCTGCATCAGCAATAGTGTGGGCAGCAGGAGTAGGGAACTCATTCTCCCCCTGGACTCTGCACTGCTTAGGCCACATCTTGAGTCCTGTGTCCAGTTCTGGGCCCCTCAATTGAAGAAGGACATTGAGGTGCTTGAGCGTGTCCAGAGAAGGACAACGAGGCTGGGGAGAGGCCTCGAGCACAGCCCTATGGAGAGAGGCTGAGGGAGCTGGGATTGGTTAGCCTGGAGAAGAGGAGGCTCAGGGGAGACCTTCTTGCTGTCTACAACTACCTGAAGGGTGGTTGTAGCCAGGAGGAGATTACCTTCTTCTCTCAGACAACCAGTGACAGAACAAGAGGACACAGTCTCAAGCTGCACCAAGGGAAGTTTAGGCTGGAGGTGAGGAGAAAGTTCTTCCCTGAGAGAGTCATTGGCTGCTGGAATGGGCTGCCCAGGGAGGTGGTGGAGTCTCCATCCCTGGAGGTGTTCAAGGTGGGTTTGGACGTGGTACTTGGTGCCATGGTCTAGTCTTGAGCTCTGTGGTATTGGGTTGGACTTGATGATTTTTGAGGTCTCTTCCAACCTTGGTGATACTGTGATACTGTATTTTGTACCTGTGAGCTTCCCATCCTTTTGTGTCACAAGCAATCAGCACAAGCTGTGCAAACTTTTCTTAAGCAAACCTTCTGGAAAGTAGGAGTTGTCAACATTTTGAGGGAGCCCCTGAGCTCCCATCACCAGCTAGCAAAGTTGGATTGTCTCCCTTACAGGCAGCAGTAAAGTTCCTCGGATTTAAATGAGAAAAGAAAACAAAACAGACAAACCACAAAGCCCCCGAGGGAATGAACAGAAATAAACACAGTCAGTGTGGAAATCAGAGTTGATTCCTGCCATCAGATTCTCACTCAGTTTGACTTCAGGAACAGCACTGACATGGACCAGAGGGCAGGGAGTAGGAAGAGAAGGTAGGACATGTGACTTGTGCAGCAAGTACAACAGATGTGCTATGCTTTGGAGCTGTTAATATAAACCATCTTCTGATAGTTATACTTAGCTACTACTTAGATAAGCAATTTCATGCAGTGTGTAAAGCCTTTGGTAAACCAAGAGCTTGAGAGAGGATCTGCACATTTTCACTCAGTAGCTTCACATACACCCTGCTAAACTACTAGACATAGAATTATAGAATCATAGAATCATAGAATGGTAAGGTTGGAAGGGACCTCAAAGCTTATCCAGTTCCAACGCCCTACCACAGGCAGGAGCACCTCCCACTAGAACAGGTTGCTCAAGGTCTCATCCAACCTGGCTTTGAACACCTCCAGGGAGGGAGCAGCCACAACCTCCCTGGGCAACCTGTGCCAGTGTCTCATCACCCTCACTGTAAAGAACTTCTTCCTAACATCCAGTTTCAATCTCCCCTCTTCAAAGACTGTGAGTTATTGCCTGATTTAAACAGAAGAAAAAGATTGATGTCATCAAACTTCATCTGTTGAAACTGGCATCTGATCTAGGCTGGTTCCCAAGGAGTGCAGAGGTATGTCCAGTAGGCAACTCACATCACCTGTAATTGACATCCATCTCGGGAGAAGAAACTTGATACCAGAAGCAAAAGCAATTGCTGTTATCAGTTTTTCACCTGGTTGCAGGGTGCTGTTCTCTCTCCTTGCTACTATCCCCAGCTATTTCACTTTGCATAGCCTCATTAATACATGTCATCATCCCTCACAGCACTGAGATTTCTCTCTCCTTCCTAACTCCACGCTGCATCTCCCACAACATTTGCTGATGCTGGACTGACATTTGCCACTTTATCGGGAGAGAAGCTTGCAGCACATTTCGAGATGCAGCTAACCCTGTAACTGCCAGAGAAAGAGAGGAAGACATTTCTAACCCGGTGTAGAAAAGTATTACATCTGTATTTGCAAAGCAAAATATGGCAGGTTTCAAGATTTTTGCTGAAAAATTGTTTTCCAGAAGTCAGGAAAAATATTCGTCCAGCTTTACTGGGAAGACCTAGGAAAGTTTCAAATGGCAAAGTGTGGGTCAAGGCACATCGGCGTTCTTGTGTCTTAAACAAGCAGTTAAATGGATGAACTGAGAAGAGGAGCATCATCTGTCCCATTAGCTGTCAGCTGCTTATTGCCTTAGGCAAAGACAACATATTGGGGGACTTTGTTATATTTTCTTTTTCACTTGGCTAGTTCTGTTTGAGTCACTGGTTCAGACTAATTACTAGAAAATAAATAATAAAATATGTAAGAGCCTCAGCAGGAGTGAATCTCTTTGCATTAAAAAAAATAAAAAATAAAAAGGAACCAGTTTAGACCTCAAGCAAAGTAGCCTCAGTGCCAGGAAATTTACCAATGAAGTTAAGGAGAAGGACAACAAAAAATGTACTTCACTTTGTTGTGTTTTTGTTCACTTGATCAATGTCTGGATATCCTGACAGTTACCACCTTCAGTTTCAAAGCACACAAGGTAGTGGTTGGTGTGCTGCCTTGGGCTTCCTGTCTTGTTTTTCCACAAGTGAGAGAATATTTGCTGTGATGGTGGAAGAAGAACTAAAGGTATCCAGACCTAAATTTTCCCCACTGAATTGAGTGATAACATTAAACATGCCTCGTTTTAGTCTGTGGCTGAAATCAGGATGTGAGACCAAATTTATCCTCTAGCACGCCCTTTAAGGTCGGTGGAAACAAATAAGCACCTTCTGAGAGCAATCTGACACTTAGCTTTGTTACTTGAAGAGGGGATCAGTAATCCTCTCTGAGTACCTTTTCCTCTCATGATTGATTTCAGGAGAAACCCTGGAGATTAGAAGTCCAACTTAAACAACAGGATTGCAACTTTTCATAGTAAGAAATCTGTGCATCCAGAATTTAAGGAGGAGCCTCATTAGAATCTGAAAGAGTGGAATTAATAGATTCATAAAATGGTCTGGGTTGGAAGGAACCTTAAGTATCATCTAATTTCAACACCCCTGCCATGGGCAGGGACACCCACCACTAGACCAAGTCTCATCCACCTCCCGTCACTTTACAGTGCAAACAGCTATAGCTGAGTAAAAGGTTCTTCTCACACTCATAGAGAAAAGTGTGCTGTTCATCTGATGTATTTTAGCAGCACTTCAGTACAGAAGGAAATGAAAGCTCTTCCATCTCTCCACTGACTCTCAAGGCATTTGGGATATAGCTACGCTCAGGCACAGATGTCCAATCTGCAGAAACGTACCTGTGGGCAGATGAATCCCCACTGATGGTTCTCTTTATGACTTAACTGCTTCCTCCTACCTTTAAAGCTCCTGGTAGAACTCCAAAAGTGGGAATTCAGCTTTAATTCAGGTTCAGTCTTCTGTTTCCCTCAAAAGCTGGTAGGAATCTTCATTGTTAACTATGATGCACCCACAAAAGTATGATTTAAGCAGAAAAAAAGCCAACTTCATACATCAAGAGTTTCTCTCTGCTGTTCCAGCTACCTCCAGTTACATTATTTGAAGCTCCTGGTAGAACTCCAAAAGTGGGAATTCAGCTTTAATTCAGGTTCAGTCTTCTGTTTCCCTCAAAAGCTGGTAGGAATCTTCATTGTTAACTATGATGCACCCACAAAAGTATGATTTAAGCAGAAAAAAAGCCAACTTCATACATCAAGAGTTTCTCTCTGCTGTTCCAGCTACCTCCAGTTACATTATTTGAACTGCCTTATTTTTTTTTCTTTCATTTTTTTAGTAGCTACCTTGTTTGACCTGTGTCAGAAATATCATTAAATAAGATGTTCTTGATCAGTCTTCTGTTTCCCTCACAAACTGGTAGGAGTCTTCATTGCTAACTATGATGCACTCATGAAAGTATGATTTAAGCAGGAAAAAAAACAACTTCATAAATCAAGAGTTTCTCTCTGCTGTTCCAACTATCTCCAGTTACATTATTTGAAGCTCCTGGTAGAAATCCAAAAGTGGGAGTTCAGCTTTAATTCAGGTTCAGTCTTCTGTTTCCCTCAAAAGCTGGTAGGAATCTTAATTGCTAATTATGATGCACCCATAAAAGTATGATTTAAGCAGGAAAAAAAAACAACTTCATATATCAAGAGTTTCTCTCTGCTGTTTTCAACTATCTCCAGTTACATTACTTGAACTGCCTTATTTTTTTCTTTCCTTTTTTAAGTAGCTACTTTGTTTGACCTGTGTCAGAAATATCATTAAATAAGATGTTCTTGATACCATTACAGTAACCTCAAAGACACTGTCCAAAAAGCTCCTGAATTTATCTGGTTAACCTCATCACACAATTCTCTTTTTGTTTTGTATTGCAGCATTTCCAGGAGTTTGTAATCAGTAGGTAACAGAATAAATGTAGGAGAATTCTGGATATTCGAGTGTCTGGAAAAATTAGCAATGGTGTTCTAGGAAGTGTCAAAAATAAGAACTTAGAGGAAATTGCCCTGGAATCTATTTATTATTTGATGTGTGGAAAAGGAATTTAACTCATGCATTTATTGGACAGAATGGGACATACTTGGGACAAAAAAACAATTAAACAAAGGTTCAGCAGAAAATGGGTAAGCAAATGCTGCTTCTTTTACTTTCTGAGGTAGGGATGCATTCAGTTCCTGCTGCTTTTGTTGATGCCGTTGTTTTGGGGGATACTCAAGGTTGTTTAAATAATACCAGTGACTTTTGTTTGTGTATCTGTGCTACAGCTCTTGCAGAAGAGTCTTATCATAGAACAGTCTGGGCCAGAAGGGACCTCTAGAGATCATCCAGTCCAGCCCACCTGCAGTCAGCAAGGACATCCCCACTAGCCCAGGTCACTCAGGGCCCTGTCAAGCCTCACCTTGAATGTCTCCAGGGAAGGGGCCCAAACCACCTCCCTGGGAGCACTGGTTTGAGGTTAATTGGAATATTTTAATGAGAGAAATCATATTATTGGCTGTGAAAAGAGAATGAGGTGGTGCCTACATGACTCATTCGTTCTGCTGGGACATATAAAAACACAGAAACAAAGATAAGAGAGTCTCTGCCTGGCTTTTGCCATATTAACTCTTCTACCTGAACCTGCACATTTTCCAACCAATCATTCTGCTTCTAGTACCCCTTGCTGACCTTTCCAGTTCATCCTGCACAAAAAAGAGATTCTGAGATAAGAGAGGGGGTGCAAAGAAGGTGGAGGGGTGGTTGGAAGCCCCTTCTGGGAAGAGGTTTGTTTTTCTATATTACATTTAACTTGTATATTACTGTATATAGTTGTAAATCTCTGTGGTATGTTGTATATGTCTGCTTGTAGATCGTTCCAGCCATAGATATATAAAACTTCATTCCTAAAGTTCCAGACAGCTGAGTCTAGTCTGGGTGAATATTTGTGTGTAGGGGTGAGTGATGCTCAGAACCACTATACTGGGCAACCTGTTCCAGTGCTCCACCACCCTCATAGCAAAGAACCTGTTCCTAGCATGCAATCTAAATCTGCTCAAGTTTGAACCCATTGCCCTTAATCCTGTCACTGTAAACAGCTTCTCTCCATCCTTCCTGTAGGCCCTCTTCAGGTACTGGAAGGCTGCTATTAGGTCCCTCCAGAGCATCCTCATCTCCAGACTGAACACCCTCAGCTCCCTCAGCCTCTCCTCATAGCAGAGCTGCTCCAGCCGCCCTAGAATTTTTGTGACCCTCCTCTGGACCTGCTCCACCAGGTCCATGTCCTTCCTATAATGAGGGCTTCAGAACTGGATGTGGTACTCCAGGTGAGGTCTCACCAGAGCAGAGCAAAGTGGCAGAATCTCCCCTCTGTCTCTGCTGGCCACACTTCTTTTGATGCAGCCTGGGATATGATTTGCCTTCTGGGCTGCAAGCTTACACTGTCTGCTCATGACCAGCTTCTTGTCTACCAACATCCCCAAAGCCCTTTCCACAGGGCTCTTCTCTAACATCTCATCCTATAGCCTGTACTGATAGAGAGGGTTGTTCCATCCCAACAATCTTTTATGTCTCTCCTTACTTCTGCTTGATTTTAAACATGTAATGCCATAGCCTTTAGTTCTAGAAACCAAATTATAAATCTAATGGTGGTGATGGCTCCAGACTCATTGCCTACCTAATACAAGCCATCAATCCAGTAAGAGTAGACAGCACGTGCCCAAAACTACTGCTCTCTCCCAAACATGCAACCAAGGACTTGACCCTGCTATAAAGAAGAAATATTTTATGATGAACATTGTGAAACAGGCTGTTTCACAGGATGAGTGTGGTCACAGGTTGGACAGAGAGGTGGTAGATGGACAACTTATTTGCTGGAAACATTCCAGATCAGGTTGGATGGGGTTCTGAGCAGCCTGAGCTAGCTGAAGGTGTCCCTGCTCACTGCAGGGAAGTTGGACAAGATAATTCTTGAAGGTCACTTCCAACAGGACTGCAAATGATAAGGAGGGTGTTGATTTGGGCACCTTGTTTTGCTAAATGACTTAGTGCCAAGCTCCTTACCAATAATTTGCTGATGTTTTGAGCAGACAAAAAAATAAAATATGGAATCATAGAATCATAGAATGATAAGGTTGGAAGGGACCTCAAGGATCATCTAGTTCCAATCCCCTGCCATAGGCAGGGAGATCCAGGGAGTTCCAACCCCCTGCCACAGGCAGGGAGATCCAGGGAGTTCCAACCCTCTGCCATAGGCAGGCAATGGAGGAAGATTAGCAAACCTTTCAGGGAATTAACCAGATCATGGAAATTAGGCATTAAATGGAACTGAGACATAATAATGAAAGGTTGCTTTACAAACCTTTATGTGTGGATGTTAATGTATTTGGATTTTTAATGACTGGTTTTAGCATTCCAGCATTCCTGTGAACTAAGAAAATGTTTTTATTCTCTTCATTCATACCCAGGACAGCATTCAGAACCCTGCCTATGGCAGGGGGTTGGAACTGGATGATCCTTGAGGTCCCTTCCAACCTTACCATTCTATGATTCTATGATTCTATGACTGGCTAATTTTTTTTTTCCCATTGTATAAATCCAACTAAATGTGCCTTCATTTATTTTATTTTCCTCAGAAATACAATTTAAGTGAAGAAAAATGTTTGAACAGCCCTGCAAATCTCAACTTTAATCCTCACCATCCAGAAAGGTGAGGAGTAAAGAAACTGCAAACTTATTTTCCTGCCTTATTAAAAACAAATTTTTTTTGCATGGTCTCAGTGCCATGAACAGTAGATATCTGGGGTTAAGAGAAGTGAAAACACATGCAAATAAGTTTCTCTAGGATTGGCACCTTAGTGTATGCATTAAACATCCAAACCTAAAAATGGTTAGTCAGTCTTATCTGAATCAGAGTTGTTTTCTTACTCAAATCTAATGGATTTCAGGGAAGGACAGTAACAACTTCCAAAAATGTTTATGGGACTCTCATGACACTTCAGTAAATCTCTATTCTCAGTGATCTTTTAAAGGCAATTCCATCCTGTTTCTTGGCATTATTTGTATGGTCCCAAATGCAAATGAGATTATATTCAAAGGATTAGAGAGTAGAAAATGTTGCTTTTACTCAACGCTGCTTGGTGAGGCAGAATGGAAGGACATTAGGTTTTAGGTTGTGGTTATCAGAGTTATTTTTATGGCAGGCATTCCTTCCAAAATGAAAATAAAAATGCCTTCACCCTGCTCCGAAGAGCTTGGAATTTGAAACATGGACTTGATGGGTGGAGCACTGCTGGGTAAGGAGTTGGCTGGATGGTGGCACACAGAGAGTGGTGATCAAGGGCACAATGTCCACCTGGAGACCAGTGACAAGTGGTGTCCCTCAGGGGTCAGTGCTGGCACCAGTGCTGTTTAACATCTTTGTCAGTGCCATGGACAGAGGAATCAGTGCACCCTCAGCAAGTCTGCAGATGACACCAAGCTGTGTGGCAGAGTCACTTGCTAGAGGGCAGGGATCCA
>VWZE01021305.1:24072-34632 GCA_013396675.1 Eubucco bourcierii | reverse complement strand
CCACCTGGAGTCCTGTGTGCAGTTGTGGAGCCCTCAGCACAGGAAGGACATGGAACTCTTGGAGAAGGTCCAGAGGAGGCCACGAGGATGATCAGAGGGCTGCAGAGGGCTGTCCTTCTTAAACTGAGGGGCCCAGAACTGGACACAGGACTCAAGGTGTGGCCTAAGCAGTGCAGAGTCCAGGGGGAGAATGACCTCCCTGCTCCTGCTGGCCACACTATTCCTGATGCAGGCCAGGATGCCATTGGCCTTCTTGGCCACCTGGGCACACTGCTGGCTCATGTTCAGGTGGGTGTTAATCAACACCCCCAGATCCCTTTCTGTTTGGCTGCTCTCCAGCCTCTGCCACCCCAGCCTGTAGCTCTGCATGGGGTTGTTGTGGTCAAAGTGCAGCACCTGGCACTTGGATTTGTTGAGCTCCATCCCCCTGCCCATCTGTCCAGGTGGCCGAGGTCCCGCTTCTGCCCTCCAACCCAGCAACATCAACCCCCAGTTTGGTGGGGATTTATTAATTGATAATAAATCAATTAAATGCTGATTAACCTCAACAGAAAGACAGAAGAAGGTCCGTTGTGAGAAGAAGACTGGAACGAAGTTGTTGGTTTTTTGGTTTGTTGTTTTTATTTTTTTTTTTTTTAATTTCCATAGGAAAATTGTGGCTGGAGTCCAACACATTGGATAAGTCTGATTTGTTTTTCTTCACGTGTTCTTCTGGTACATACATTTGCTTATTTGTTTAACGGATGTGGTGCTGGTGAATGATGTTAAATTGATGCCTAGGGGAGGGCAAGGTCTTTTCTTTGTCCCCAGGCATGTTATACCCAAGCTCCAGAGTGACATGTCTTCTCTCTGGCCTGAAAGGACCACCTTTAAGGGTGAAAAAGCAGTTTAGTTCCCCAGGCCTTCTTAAACTTTCTTTTTCCTCTGGACCTACAGAGGGTCATTAGTGCTTATTTTTATAGACAAGGGTACACTGTCAAGAGTTTCATTTCACATCCAAGGCTTGATCATAAATTTTGTTACCCTTGAAATCTCACAATATCAAGGTTTTGGGGTTTTTTGAAGGCACGGTTATGGTCCTGCTCTGGCACTGGAGTTGGACCACACCTGGAATACTGTGTAGAATTTTGGGTTCCCCAGTTCAAGAGAGACAAGGACCTGATGGAAAGAGTCCATCAGAGAGCCACAAGAATGACTGTGGGACTTGAGCATCTCCCCTACAAAGAGAGACTGAGAAACCAGGGGCTGGTTAGTCTGGAAAAGGCTGAGAGGAGATCTCACCAATGTCTACAAATATCTGAGGGGTGGGTGTCAAAGTGACTGGGGCAAATCTCTTTTTGCTGGTCAACAGCAATAAGACAAGGAGCTACAGCTACAGAATGAAACACAGAAAATTTCACCTCAATATAAGGAGAAACTTCTTTACGGTGAGGGTGACAGAGCCCTGGAACAGGCTGCCCAGAGAAGTTGTGCAGTCTCCTTCTCTAGAGACTTTCAAAACCTGCCTGGGTGCATTTCTGTGCAAACTACCCTGGGTGATGCTGCCTTGGCAAGGAGGTTGGACTCCATCTCTGGAGACCCCTTCCAACCTCTAAAGTTCTGTGATTCTGTGACTCAATGTGCTCTGGAGGTCTCTGCCAATCCCTCACATCCTGTGATCCTGTGAAGTGCTGCCAGCCAGCAGTATTGTTTTTTCCTCAGAGTCTTTCCTGACCTTTCAATTCAGAAAATTTAAAAGCTCACGAGGGTCACAAAAATGATCAGGGGGCTCAAGCACCTTCACTATGGGGAGAAGGTGAAAAGGTTGGAGTTGCTCAGCCTGGAGAAAAGAAGTCTTCAGGGAGAGCTCATTGATGCCTTTCACTATATAATCACAGTATCACAGTATCACCAGGGTTGGAAGAGAACTCAAAGCTCATCAAGTCCAACCCATCACCACAGACCTCAAGACTAGACCATGGCACCAAGTGCCACATCCAAACCCGCCTTGANAGTTGTAGACTGCGATAAGGTCCCCCCTGAGCCTCCTCTTCTCCAGGCTAATGGAGGCCTGTAAGAAAGATGGGGACAATCTTTACCAGGATTCATTGTGCCAGGACAGGGGGTGGTGGTTCTAAATAGAAGAGAGGATATGTAGACTACATGCAAGGAAGACATTTTTTTCTCATGAGGGTGCTGAAACACTGGCACAGGTTGCCCAGAGAAGTGGTAGATGACTCATGCCTGGAAACACTTCAAGTAAAGCTGGATGGGGCTTTAAGCAATATGATATAGCTGAAGATGTCCTTGCTGACTGCAGGGTGGGTGGGACTAGATGACCCTGAAAGGTCCCTTCCTACCCCAAATATACTATTTGTGCAGTCTCAAAACAATAATAAAAAGTAGTAATAAAAAGTAGTGAAACCAAACAAAGAATAATAATATCAAGAATGTTAAAGCTCGTGTTAAAATTCACTCCAGACCTCTCTCTAATTCTCACTTCCTCATACAAATGACTTCAGACCTCTGTTAAAAAATGATGTGCTCTGCTCTGATCCAGATTCTGTTTTCTCCTTTATTTTTCTGCACAGTTAACTACCTGTTTTGAAAGTTACCCACTTGTGCCTGTTTTCCTTCATCCTCTGTGACAGCAGAAACCTCATGTAACATTCCTAATTTTCAATACCTAAATTTTTGGGCCAAGATTAATATTTGATGACACCCATTTTTACCTCCCAAGCTTTTGAAGAACCTTTGAGAGAGAGTGAGAGACAAAGGCTGCAGAAAGAGAGAAAACAAAGGAAAGAAGGAGAACAAGAAGGATAAACAAACTTCCCAAACTGCCTTTGATGAATATTAGGATTTTATTTTATTTTGTTTTATTTTCTTGCTCATTGATTAAAGGAGGTGCAAACACATAAAAGTCTGAAGTATCTATGGATTAAAGCACTTTTCTGAAAGTGGGTCCCAGACTCAACTTTCTAACTTTGCTTAACAAACAGCTTTCATTCTGAGACTTTGAGAGAGTCACCATTTCATCTGAAGGACAAACTCCCAACAGTGGGAAGCAGGAACAGAGTCACAAATGTTTTCTTTCTTGAATGAAAGCAACCTATGCTCCACTATTGTGGATTACCCTCCTCTAGCATCTTCCCTTCAAAGGAAGGGAGGCTGCTTTGAAAACAAGCTCCCAAATCTCATGCTGGTTATGAGACAAACATGCTCTCTACGACTCTTTTTCACTAGTTTGACTCTCTGAGCAGCTTCTGTTTTTAGGTATGTGCTAGTTCCAGTTCTCTCTGTATGAAGAGGTCTGAGGGTTTGAGCAGCCAGAGCTTCATGGCTAAATCTCTTGCAAGTGTTATCTGCAGTCTCTCATTATCAGAACAGCAAAATGAGAGCTGCTCTGCCTTTCCCTCTTAATGTACTTCTTTATTGAACATGTCAGTAAGTATCTCCCCTTTTAATATTTGATAAATATAAAGAGGAAGGAGCACTGCAAAATAGTTGCTGGCACTCATTAACAAATCTAGGGCACCCTCCTCAAATCACAGTGCTGCATCCTCTCTCCACCTTTTTCTCTTTCCACCCCCCAAAACTAAACCAGGAAATTTGTTGGAGAAAATCATTGTTGTTGTTGTCATTGTTATTATTATAGAATCATAGAATGGGAAGGTTGGAAGGGACCTCAAGGATCATATAGTTCCAACCCCCTGCCATAGGCAGGGACACCTCCCACTAGGACAGGTCACTCAAGGCCTCCTCCAACCTGGCCTTGAACACCTCCAGGGAGGGAGCAGCCACAACCTCCCTGGGCAACCTGNAGAGCCCCAACTCTCTCAGCCTGTCCTCATAGCAGAGCTGCTGCAGCCTTCTGAGCATCTTTGTGGCCTCCTCAGGACCTGCTCCAACACATCAATGCCCTTCCTGTGCTGGGGGGTCCAGAACTGCACACATTTTTAAATGATGATGATGATGATGATGATGATGATGATGATAACAACAACAACAACAACAATAATAATAATAATAATAATTATTATTATTATTATTATTATTATTATTATTATTATTATTATTATTATTATTATTATTATTATTATTATTATTATTATTATTATTATTATTATTATTATTATTATTATTATTATTATTATTATTATTATTATTATTATTATTATTATTATTATTATTATTATTATTATTATTATTATTATTATTATTAATGTTGTTATTGTTGTTGTTATTATTATTACCATCACCATCATCATCATTATTATTATCATCATTATCATCATTATCATCATTTTTATCATTATTATTGCTGTACCTTTCCCTTCCTTCCTCCCAACCAGGAGTGCCAAGCTAAAAAATGATGGTGAAGAGTAAGCTGCCTGGAAAGACAACATTTAGGGTATTCTCTATTTAACACTCACCCCTCTGTAAGTGTTATCATCAAACCTTCGTGGCTGTAATTTTATTTATTTAGTTGTTTGGTTGGTTGGTTGTTCATTTCTTAGCAGCACCACCACCTTCTCTGCTCTGCACTGCTTCCTGCTTTTCGGATTTCAGCAGCGCCTGACCCCATTTCAGTCAATTTTCCATATCCTGCCTGTCTGCTAGCCGCCGAGGGAACACACTGATGCTGTGTTTATGCTAATTTTATGCTCTCTGAGTTGTGTCTGTTATTCAAAGCAGTTGAAGCAGTTATTGCCAGTAATCTTATTTCTGCGAGAGCCCCCGGGGCAGAGCAAGCCTCGGAGCCGGTCCTGCAGACCGCGTCAGAGCCATCACAGCCTGCTGGTAAATGGGAGCTCTTTCCTGCAGAATCTGATATCAGTTACTTCACAAACACAGTAATAAAATGAAACAAATCAGATTTTCAAGTAAATAAACCAGACTTCAATGGCAACAACAATGGTCAGGACAACAGGATTTTAATAAGTGATGCTATACGGTGGGGGGGAAATATTGGAGTGCTGTATCTCTTCTTCCTACTTTCCCCCCTGTTCCAACCCCAAATTAGCTGCCTGAACCCCTTGCAGACTGAAAAGGAAACAAAGCAAATCACCTCCAGAATGGGCTTTGGTCTCCTGGTTGGTAAAAAAAGGCATTCACCTGTGGTATGTATAGTATCACAGTATCACCAAAGTTGGAAGAGATCATCAAGTCCAACCCATTACCACAGACCTCAAGTCTAGAGTTCTATAGAAATCCCCCTGTCAAGGTGCCTTGAGGTAGTGCAATGAGTAACAAAAGAAAGCAAATTGTTCTTCTAATACATAATATCCAAGCAAAACTGCATGACAACAGCTATGTTAAGGGTCATAGAATGGTAAGGTTGGAAGGGACCTCAAGGATCATCTAGTTCCAACCCCCTGCCATAGGCAAGGACACCTCCCACAAGTACAGGTTACTCAAGGCCTCGTCCAACCTGGCCTTGAACACCTCCAGGAAGGGAGGGAGCAGCCACAACCTCCCTGGGGGGTCGGGTGGATGGTATCTACCAAGAAAAATGCTTCTGCCACCATTTGCTCAGACACCATGGATGTGTAGTTTAAGGACAGGTCTTGAAGTTCCCATCTCCTACCTTTTCAGCAGAGCTTTAAAGCAAACTTACTCCCCTACTTTCTTTGTCCTTTCCTAAAACTCCAATTTTCAAAAGTCAGAAGAGGCATTTTCTTCTGAAACAACAGTTAAAGGAAAACTTGGAGTCCTTTATTTTCAGATAGCCTTGCCTAGGAAAGTGTTCAAAATTCTGTCAGAAAGCCAATCATTGGAAGGGAAAAAAAAAAAAATTGATTCCTGTCCAATTTTCAGCTGCCAAAAATGCAAACTTTATTTTTTTCTTCTCACAAGAAACATTTTCTATAGAAAATTCCAATTCAAGAAACATTTTTTTTTCCAACGAGAAGACATTTTGAATGGAACATTTTCATGTTTTCCTACTACCATCAGCTTTTATTGTGATGCTTAAGGCCATGTTCTCAGCATAATGTGCTCTATAGAAGCTTTGCCCAGTTACACTGAGTCCTCTGTAGCAGCAGGAGCTTCCATGTAGAAATTAATATATGCATAGGTACCTGTCTGTAGATATAAATTAAATATAATAGCCTAGATTCAGTCTCTCTCTCTGTATTGTTATTTCTCATCTGTCAAGTGTGATTAATAAAGTTTCCACTTCATTATTCTTAAGTCATTTTTTCCAAGTTTTCTGGAAGTCTTTGACTGGTCTTCTGTGTGCTACCTGAAAGAGAGAGAGACCTCAAAGATCATCAAGCCCAATCCATCACCACAGACCTCAAGACTAGACCATGGCACCAAGTGCCATGTCCAAATCTGCCTTGAACACCTCCAGGGACGTTGACTCCACCACCTCCCTGGGCAGCCCATTCCAGCAGCCAATGACTCTCTCAGGCAAGAACTTTCTCCTCACCTCCAGCCTAAACTTCCCCTGGCACAGCTTGAGACTGTGTCCTCTTGTTGTGGTGCTGGTTGCCTGAGAGAAGAAAGTAACCTCCTCCTGGCTACAACCATCCTTCAGGTGGTTGTAGACAGCAATAACTAAACACCACTTACCGAGTGTTTAGAATGGTAAGGTAGGAAGGGACCTCAAAGATCATCTAGTTCCAACCCCCTGCCATAGGCACGGACACAATGTTTGACCACACCCAGTATAGGAGTTCTAGGTGCCCAAAACACTGTCTGATGTCACAGTGAATGACAGTTTCAAGACCCAGCTGGACAAGGTGATGGGTCATCTCATTTAAACTACATTTCTACCCTGAAAGGTTGGACTAGATGATTCTTGAGGTCCTTCCCACCTGGGATTCTATGAATGGAACCCCCAACACAAGGAAGACATCAAACTGTTGGAGTGAGTCAAGAGGAGGCCATGAAGATGCTCAGAGGGCTGTAGCAGCTCAGCTATAAGAACGGGCTGAGAGAGTTGGCTTCAAGGAGATCTTGTAGTGGTGAAGAGAAGGCTTTGGGGAAACCTTGGAGTGGCCTTCCAGCATCTGGTGGGGGCTGCAAGAGGGCTGGGAAGGGGCTGTTTACAGGTCTTGCAATGACAGGATGAGGAGGAGTGGGTTTATACTGGCAGAGGGGAGATTTATACTGGATGTTAGGAGGAAGTTGTTTGCAGTGAGGGTGGTGAGACACTGGCACAGGTTGCCCAGGGAGGTTGTGGCTGCTCCCTCCCTGGAGGTGTTCAAGGCCAGGTTGGACAAGGCCTTGAGTGAGCTGTGCTAGTGGGAGGTGTCCCTGCCTATGGCAGGGGATTGGAACTGGATGATTCTTGAGGTCCCTTCCAACCTTACCATTCTATGGTTCTATGATTTAATGTGAAAAACAAAGGAGAGAGTAGTCTGCCTACTTCTGGTCAGATGTTCCTTGCAGTTGTTGCATTTCACGTGGAATTATTTCTGCATTCATAAGAAAATGTCAGTTGATTGGATTATTTGGTAGACTTTTTAATACAGAAAAAAAATGTTCAGGATGGATGTATGTATAAATCTAGATTAAAATTAACTTAAGGGACTCCATTAATGCTATTCCTTCTGAAATAAATAAAAAAGTTCTCCTCCCTTTGACAGGAGCAGAATCAGGCTACTGGAACTGGAACTTAATGAAACTCTTTTAATGCAGCCATCTCCATCACTCTGGAAGAAAAAAGGAATAAGCATATGATCTTTCATCCAATATTATTACTATGTTTCAGCAATTCATACAATTTATAATAGATGGAGATTAAAAAATGCCTCCTGAATTTTCTGATTTCATTTCCCCCCCCCCCTTTAATAACAGCTACGTAGGTAAACACAAATAGAAATACAAACAGAGCTTAGGCATGGAAAGCTTTGACAGCATTTTCAAGTATCCTTTGGCAGGAAACTACTTTTTTTTTTTTTTTTTAATATTCATGATAAATTGCAAGATTTATGATACTTGAAGAAACACAATTTGCTGTTTCTGTCCATATTTGTTTTACATGCTTGGAAACATTTGTTTTAGGTTGGGAAGATGAGTGCATATTGCCCATTTGTTCCATCAGGCTTTGCAGGAGTGTGGCTCTTCTAACAATTTCAGCTCAAGGGCTCTTGTATGCAGTGTTGAAGGTGGGCACTGGCCACTGGCAAACAAAACCAACACAATCACAGATTGAGAGGGGTTGGAAGGGACCTCTGGAGCTTGTCAAGTCCAACCCTCCTGCCAGAACAGAATCACCAGGGTGGACTGCACAAGAACACATCCAAACAAGTTTGAAGGTCTCCAGAGAAAGAGATTCCATAACCTGTCTGAGTAGCCTGTTCCAGAGCTCTGACACTCTCAGCCTAGAGGAAAGCCTCCACACATTGAACTTTGTGTTCCAGCTTTTACCCTTGGCTCTTTGTCCTGTCACTGGGCACCATCACACCTTCTTCTTGACACCCTGCCCTCAGATATTTAGAATCATAGAATGGTTTAGGTTGGAAGGGACCTCAAAGCTCAACCAGTTCCAACCTCCTGTCATAGGCAGGGACACCTCCCACTAGTACAGCTCACTCAAGGCCTCAGCCAACCTGGCCTTGAACACCTCCAGGGAGGGAGCAGCCACAACCTCCCTGGGCAACCTGTGCCAGTGTCTCACCACCCTCACTGCAAACAACTTCCTCCTAACATCCAGTTTCAATCTCCCCTCTGCCAGTTCAAACCCATTGCCCCTTGTCCTGTCATTGCAAGACCTTGTCAATAGTCCCTCCCCAGCCTTCCTGTAGGCCCCCTTCATATCCTGGAAGGCTACTCTAAGGTCTCCTGGAAGCCTTCTCTTCTCCAGGCTGCAGAGCCCCAACTCTCTCAGCCTGTCCTCATAGCAGAGCTGCTGCAGCCCTCTGAGTATCTTCATGGTCTCCTCTGGACTGGCTCCAACACTTCCATGTCCTTCCTGTGCGGGGAGCTCCAGAACTGCACACAGTTGGTCCTGGTGGGCGTTGATAAGAACCTCTCTAAGCCTTCTGATCTCCAGACTAAACCACCCCAGGTCTCTCAGCCTTTCTTCACAGAAGAGATGTTCAAGTCCCTTCATCATCACACAGCAGTGTGCCCAGGTGGGTAGGAGAGCCAATGACATCCTGGCCTGCATCAGGAGCAGTGTGGCCAGCATGACAAAAGAGGTTATTCTGCCCCCGCACTCAGCACTGCTCAGGTCACACCTTGAGTGCTGTGTCCAGTTCTAGGTCACTCAATTCAAGAGAGATGTTGAGGTACTGGAATGTGTCCAGAGGAGGGCAGCAAGGTTGTCTAGGGGCCTGGAGCACAGCTCTGTGAGGAGAGGCTGAGAGAGCTGGGGGTGTGCAGTCTGCAGAAGAGGAGGCTCAGGGCAGAGCTCACTGCTGACTGCAGCTACCTGAAGGGAGGTTGTAGCCAGGCGGGATTTGGTTCTTCTCCCAGGCAACCAGCAACAGAATGAGGGGACACAGTCTCAAGTTGTACTGGGGGAGGTCTAGGCTGGATGTTAGGAGGAAGTTCTTGACAGAGAGAGTGATTGGCATTGGAATGGGCTGCCCAGGGAGGTGGTGGAGTCACCATCCCTGGAGGTATTCAAGCAAAGCCTGGATGGGGCACTTAGTGCCATGGTCTGGTCGATTGGCTAGGGCTGGCTGATAGGTTGGGCTGGATGAGCTTGGAGGTCTCTTCTATGTTGGGTGATTCTATGATTCTATGATCATCCTCATAGCTCTCCTTTGGCCTCTCTCCAGCAGGTCCCTGTCTCTCCTGAACTGGGAAGCCCCGAACTGGACATGATATTCCAGGTGTGGTCTCGCTAGGGCAGAGTAGAAGGGGAGGTGAACATCCCTAGACCTGTTGGTCACACTCCTCTTAATGCACCCAAGGATTCCATTGGCCCTCTTATACTAAGGGATACATTTTGAGAACTAGATGTGATAAATGTCACACCATGAAGCTGGAGAAGGGCACAGACTTTAACTTTTTGAGTTTTTTTCTGGGTTTCTTTTCCCCTCATAACAAACTTAAACCTAATAGAGCCAGGTTGCATTGAATTTTTTATTTCCTGGAAAGTGCAAATCCAGGACAGTGGAAGGTATCTGAGGATGTTATGTTAAATATGACAAATTCTTAGAAACACTTTAAAAGGGTAAAATATTCCACAATTAATTTTTTTTTTAATTACCTTTGGTTTTTTGTTTAAACCATTATCTCCACATAACAAAGGAAGAGCTTTAGGCATCATGAAGAAGGAAGCATCAGGAGGAAGAGATTTCTTTTGGGTTTAGGTTGGTTTTTTTCTGCATGCTCTTGATGCACCATTCACCCAGAATTCAGCAGGGCAAAACTGCAGCTGTGACACGAAGCTGGGGAAGAATCCATATAACCTGGGGAAAATGTCCCAAGCAGTGGGACACAGAATGAACCTGGGTTAATTGAACTGCAGACAACAGCTGTCAGGATAGTCTCTGAACCATCAGGCTGAACAGGATCTCTCTCCTCTTATTGCAGACAATATTTAGTTCTTTTAACAGACTGATGAAGGGAAGAGAAGGGAGAAGGGAGGGGAGAGGAGGGGAGGGGAGGGGAGGG
>VWZE01021305.1:6303-17279 GCA_013396675.1 Eubucco bourcierii | reverse complement strand
CCCACCCCCCCCACTTCTCTTCAGTTTTGCAAACAAGAAAAGAAACACTAGGAGCTATTTCACTGGATAACCATGCAAATGAAACAGGAGATTTAAATGTCTTAGCAAGGAGATCAGAGACACAGTTGGAAACAGCTGTAAGGGGCATTGGAATGATTATAAGGGAATAGGCTGGGTGTATTATTTGGCTTGGTGACTTCATTAGTGATATTTGGCATCAGATGCTCAGCTGGTGTAAATCAGAAGAGCTCCTCTGTGCCTGCTTACCCCCTCTGAGGATTCACTTATTTGTCCTGAATATGGATTTCTACATTATTCTATTTTATTTTTTCTCCACTGCATTGGTCTCCAGACAGCATTTGGAGAATAAGAATTTAAACCACGAGAAGCTGTTTTGTTAAACAGAACAAAACTCAGGGTATATCTGCTGCCTTGAAGATTTTGAGGGTAAAATCTTACCTTTTGATTCAGCTTGTCACCAGGAGATACAGTGTGAGGATACAGGATCTTTTTTTTACAGCCTAAACCCAAACATTCCCAGTGTCTTGTCATTCAAAAGAGTTCATAGAATCATAGAATCATAGAATGGTAAGGTTGGAAGGGACCTCAAGGATCATCTATAAGATTCATAGAATGGTAAGGTTGGAAGGGACCTCAAGGGTCATCTATAGAATCATAGAATGGTAAGGTTGGAAGGGACCTCAAGGATCATCTATAAGATTCATAGAATGGTAGGGTTGGAAGGGACCTCAAGGATCATCTAAAGAATCATAGAATGGTAAGGTTGGAAGGGACCTAAAGGTACAGCTATAGAATCAAGGATTGNAATCATAGAATGGTAAGGTTGGAAGGGACCTCAAGGATCAGCTATAGAATCATAGAATGGTAAGGTTGGAAGGGACCTCAAGGATCATCTATAGAATCATAGAATGGTGAGGTTGGAAGGGACCTCAAGGGTCATCTATAGAATCATAGAATGGTAAGGTTGGAAGGGACCTCAAGGATCAGCCAGTTCCAACCCCCTGCCATAGGCAGGGACACCTCCCACTAGTACAGCTCACTCAAGGCCTCATCCACCCTTTCCAGTTGTGGAAAAGGTATCAGCTCTGGAGGTGTTTGTCTATACACATACCAAACACTTGCAGAAATTTCAATAGGAATTCCCACTTAATTTCATGGCCTCTCTAATATTTCCTAAAACAACATAAAAATGAGATAGGGAGATGTATTAAATTTTAGCTTTTCCAGTTAATTTTACAACCTATATGGAAGTCTGGCTCTGCTTCAGAAGCTCAAGACCTTTATGCACCTTTTACAGCTTTTGAAAGGGAAGAATCTTCAGCAAAAAGCAGAGATATGATTAGTCTTGAAAGAAATTCTCCTTCAGTCCAATTCACAATGGATTTCTTGCTTTTGAAGCTACACCATTCACTTTTCTTCCTTCTTTTTTTTTTCTTTTTTTTTCCTTTTAAAATTTTATTTTATTTGAGGAGAATGGGGAGAAATCAGCAGTCACAGAAACATCCAGGTTGGAAAAGACCCTCAGCATCACCAAGTCCAACCAACAACCCTACTCTACAAGGTTCACCCTAAACCCAAGCACTACATCCAATGACTTTAAAACACATCTAGAGGTGGTGACTCCACCACCTCCTTGGGCAGCCCATTCCAATGCCTGACCACTCTTGCTGGGAAAATTTTTTTTCCTAATGCCCAGTCTAAACCTACTCACTCATATCTTGAGGTCATTCCCTCTTGTTCTATCACTAATTATCTATGAGAAGAGCCCAGCACCAACCACAATATCTAAATGCAGGCATTTAGAGTCTGTCCCTGGTAAACTCGAGGCAGGCAGTTTGCAGGCAGCTCAGGATGCAATAAGGTAGTAAGAAAACAGCAAGCACAAATAAAAGGGCAGAGCACAGATACAAGGGCAGAGCAGGCTGTGTCACCTGCTCATCTCCTTTTATCAATACAGCCCAAGACTAATGGGCCTCTGGACACAGAATAGCCAATTGGAATGGCAGTTAGCCAAGTCTGACCATATTATGTGAAGCCATAGGCTTGCTTTACCCTTTTTAGTGTAGAACACAGGCCTTGAACAAGGCATACACAAGCTGAGCCTGTGTACCTTGTGTACCACGGGATGCAAAAGATGTCTGGGCAAGCCACAGACCTTAAACTCGGTGGTTCCAGGTTCTTTGTCATCTTTCCTGCAATTGCTTCTCCCCAGCACAGAAGGAGGGAGAGCAGAAAAAACATCTCTGGGCAAACCAGGACATGTCTAAGTCTATTTTGGCCTGCTTAGGCTTACCATGACAACCATTTAGACCTCAGCTAAACCTTCAAGTCCACAGAATGGACCTCATGACTACGGATGAGCTTCTGAGTCAGGCTGAAAGTGACACAAGAGGCTGCCACTCCACACATTACTTATCATTTCTTCAGAGACAGCATCTAGCACTTCACTGGAAATGTCTCTCACCTTGAGTGGAACTTTGTGAGGAGCAAGTTCAGAGATTGAGGAAAAAAAAACCATGCCTTAGCTTCCACATAATGAGTCAGAGCTTTCAAAAATTGCTTACAGGATTTTGTAAGATGATAAATCAAGCAGTAAAGCAAAAATCACAGAGCAACAATCAGACTTAATTGTAGGAGATTTTTTAATGTTAGAGGGTTGAAACAGTTCTGGGGTTTTTGTTTTTTGGTTTTTTTTTTACTGTTTGTTTTCCCACATCTGTGTTACCTTTTTGAACCCTCTATGAAATCATAAACACTTCTTGAGTCATGGACATCAAAACCAGAAGCAATATCAGCCCTAGAATAAAAGCAACCTCTTCTTATTTAAAAGCTTTGTGCCTATGCAGTAAAACATCATTAACTCCTTTGTGAGACCTTTGTCCTGACAAAAATCATCTTGAGCTCTTATCTCTGATGATGACAAGCTGCTTCCAGTCACCAGCTGTCAGAAGAGGGACTCTGCCCACTAAATAATGCCATATCCTGGAGTATCATTTTCCTAATATTTCCTAATCTAACAAATGCACCTCACTTGTCTGAACACAGTTGATCCACTGCTCATACAACATAAGGGATCTGCCCTCTTATTTTATTCATCATCACCCAACACCCATCTCATTATCCAACTGGCTGAACACCAACTGTTGATTATCTTTGTGTTTATAGAGCTAAAACGTTGCTAAAATAACATCAGGACAAAAGCTTCATCTTTGTGTGGCCAGGCTAGAAACAGACTTGCTCATAGTGACTTCTCTAAACACATTTTGAGGTTGTCAGACTGTTTTTAATCCACTTAAGGTACATCACATGAACTTCACAGATGTTCAATTAAAAAAAAATTAATAAATTTATTTTAAATGTAAATTATTTCTAAATTAAATAAATTATTTAAATTTAAAAAAAAATAAATTAATCAACATGTCATAGTGTACCAAGTCCAAATGCCTCAAAGGTGCCTTTTTCTTGAATACTACCATCTTTATTGGCTGAACTTGCACTCATCAAAAAGAGAATCACAGACTGTATCTGTGAGGGAACAATAAACTGCACCAGAAGAGGTTTAGGAGGTGATCTACTGGAAAGCAGTCCTGTGGAGAAGGACCTGGGAGTGCTGGTGGACAACAGCAATGTGCTCTTGTGGCCAAGAAGATCAATGGGATCCTGGGGTGCACCTGGGATATTGCATTCAGTTTTGGGCTCCCCAGTTCAAGAGGGACAGAGATCTACTGGAGAGTGTCCAAGGGAGGGCTACGAAGATCATGAAGGGGTTGGAGCACTACCCTGTGAGGAGAGGTTGAGGGAGCTGGGGCTTTTTGGTCTGGTGAAGAGAAGACTTAGGGGGGATCTAATCAATGTTTATAAATATCTGAGGGCTGGGGGTCAGGAGGGAGAGGACAAACTCTTCTCAGTAGCGCTCTGGGATAGAACAAGGGGTAATGGGTATAAACTACAGCTCAACATGAGGAAGAATTTCTTTAGTGTAAGGCTCACAGAGCACTGGAACAGGATGCCTGGAGAGGTTGTGGAGTCTCCTTCTCTGGCGACTTTCAAGGCCTGTCTGGATGCATTCCTGTGTGACCTGCTCTAGATTGGTCCTGTTCCGGCAGAGAGGTTGGACTCAGTGACCTATGGATGTCTCTTCCATCTCCTAAGCTCCTATGATCTGGTTGGAAAAGACCTCGAAGATCATCCAGTCCAACCTTCCACCAATTTAGGTTGACAGGACCTTTTTCCATAAGTCTGCATTGCCTGGCATTCACTGGATGTCCCTATTTTCATTTCTGAGGATGGAGGATTCTTGGGTGCAAGTGAAGAAGCCTTCCCACAGCATATAAAACTGCAGCTCCAATTCAAGCACCCTTGTCTCCTGGAGACTACAGCAATCTGAAATAGCCCCGAAGTTATTTTATGCTTTGCTCTCTTCAAATCAAGACTGTCCTGTCTAGAAATCCAAGGAGGCCTTTCTCAGTCTCTATATAAATAATTCTTTCATACAGCCAACATTATTAGTGGTAGTGTGCAATGGGTTCTGCATTAGAATAGTAAAGCAGCCCACTGGCAGTGTGAAATGACTGATCTCCGGTGTGGATGTGTCTAGAGTGCTGAGTCCCAGCAGCCATCTACCTTCAGGCATGGCAGGATTTCAGTTGGAGAGGCAGAGGAGGGATTGGTGCTATCAGGGAAGCTGACAATTTGTGTAACATGACAGCTCTTCTGCACAGACTGCACTTGTCCTTTTTTTGCTTTAACCCTCAGCACCTTGCAAGTGAAAGATGTTTAGGTGCATTTTTCTATTTCTATTCCTATTTATTTTTATTTCTGTTTCTAATTTTTTTTTCCATTTCCATTTATTTTTATTTCTATTTAGAATTAAGAATTATCAAGCCAAGTTCCAACACTTGCCAGCAGTCCTGGCTAACTGGGAAAATTCCAGTTGGCTGGAGATTGCCAAATGTGATGCCCATCTGCAAGAAGGGAGAGAAGTAGGATCTGGAGTGCTACAGACCTGTCAGACTGATTTCAGTGCTGGGGAACATCATGGCTTTACTCTGTTCTCCTCAGACCCCATCTGGAGTCCTGTATGCAGTTCTGGAGCCCCCAGCACAGGAAGGACATGGAACTGTTGGAGTAGGTCCAGAGGAGGCCATGAAGATGCTCAGAGGTTTGCAGTAGCTCTGCTATGAGGATAGGCTGAGAGAGTTGGGGCTCTGCAGGCTGGAGAAGAGAAGGCTTCCAGGAGACCTTAGAGTAGCCTTCCAGTATCTGAAGGGGGCCTACAGGAAGGCTGGGGAGGGACTATTGACAAGGTCTTGCAATGACAGGACAAGGGGCAATGGGTTTGAACTGGCAGAGGGGAGATTGAAACTGGATGTTAGGAGGAAGTTGTTTGCAGTGAGGGTGGTGAGACACTGGCACAGGTTGCCCAGGGAGGTTGTGGCTGCTCCCTCCCTGGAGGTGCTCAAGGCCAGGTTGAATGAGGCCTTGAGTAACCTGTACTAGTGGGAGGTGTCCCTGCCTACAGCAGGGGATTTGAACTGGATGAGCTTTGAAGTCCCTTCCAACCTTACCATTCTATGATTCTATGATCTTCAGTCTTATTACACACAATGGGTAGGGCAACCAGGTGATCATTCCCTGTCAGCACAGGTTGATGAAGGGCAGGTCTTGTTTGATGGACCTGATCTCCTTGTCATACAAGATGAGCTGCTTAGTGGGTGAGGGAAAGGCTATGTGTGTTTTCTGCCTGCATTCAACACTGTCTCCCACAGCATCCTCCTGGAGAAAGTGGCTGCTCATGGATTGGATGGGTGGACATACTGAGTGGCAAACTGTCTGGATGGCTGGGGTTGAAGAGTGGTGGTGAAAGGAGTTAAATCCAGTTGATGGCTGGTCATTGGTGGTGTTCCCCAAGGCTAAATCTTGGGAGACTCTTCTCTTTAATGTCTTTATCAGTGATCTGGACAAGGAGGTTGAGTGCACCCTCAAGTAAGTTTGCAGATGTCACTGACCTGGGAGGGAGTGTTGATCTGCCTGAGGGTAAGAAGGATCTAGAGAGACTTGGACAGGTTGGATCAACGGGTTGAAGTCATTTGTCAGTTCAACAAGTCCAAGTGGTGGATCTTGCACTCGAGTCACAACCCAGTGCAATGCTACAATCTCAGGGCAGAGAGGCTGGAAAGCTGCCCAGTAGAGAAAGACCTGGGGGTGTTGATCTACAGCCAGCTGAACAGGAGCCAGCAGTGTGCTCAGATGGTCAAGGTAGCCAACATCATCTTGGTCCAGGCCAGGATCAGGAATAGTCTGGCCAGTAGGGCCAGGGAAGAGATTATCGACCCATACTCAGCACGGGTGAGGCCACAGCTTGGACACTGTGTTCAGTTTTGGGGCCCTCACTAGAAGAAAGATATTGAGGTGCTGGAATGGGTCCAGAGAAGGTAGCAAAGCTGATAAAGGATCTGGAGAACAGATCTTGTGAGAACCAATTGAGAGACCTGGGGTTGTGTAGTGTGGAGAAAAAGCAGCTCTTTACAACACCCTGAAAGGAGCCTGTAGTGACAGCAAGGTGTGTGTTGGGCTCTTCTCTCTTGTTACAACTGATTGTAGGAGAGGATATGGCCTCAAGTGGCACCAAGGGAGGTTTAGATTGGATTTTAGAAGAAACTTTTCACTGAAAGGGTAATCAAACACTGGAGTAGGTTCTCCATGGTGAAGGTCAAACCACCATGCCTGGAGGTGTTTAAAAGACACAGATGTGGTGCTGAGGGGCATGGTTTAGCACCAGACTTGGTGCAGTTAGATAATAGTTAGACACAATGATCTAAAAGGGTTTTTTTTCCCAAACAAAATACTTATGTTTCTCTGTTACTGTTATCACTACTCTTCTGTTTCAGGGGTGGTTTCAGTGGCATCTGGGGGTTGCCAGGATTGAACTACACCTGGAAAATCGTTTATTAGAAAGTCTTAGTGAGGAGGCTCCCTGAAGCCTGAGTGAGCCAAGTGGACAGAGGTATGGAGAAAAAGCTGCATTAACATTCTCATTTTGCACGTGAGCAGCTGAGGGGCACAGACATTAAAAGCATGGCCTAAGGTGAGATAGGGGAATTGGTGGCAGGATGCAGACTTGAACTGAGGACAGCTGATATCCAGCCTCATGCATAAGCTGCCAGTCTTGCCCTGCCTTCCTTACCTGTCTCCATTTCCCTCTCTGAAACAACCTTAGATAACAAAATGATGGAATGAATTTTTCTGAGGACAGATAGCCAAGGGAAACAGCTGCTTCTCCTGATTTCTTGCCCACTTGTGCCCAGTGCAAGCTTCACTCAGTCACCTAACTCTTCCCTGTTCCATATCATCTATCCCTGATTTGTAAAATGCAGCTTAGCTTTTCCTACAAAAGGAGTAGGGACAAGCAACAGTTAGAGCCTGGCAGGAGTCTACCATTTCTTTTAGAAGGGAAAACTTGAATTAAAAAAAAAAACAAACTTGTCAATTAAAAATAGTTACAAATATATTTACTGTAAAATTATGATAGGTTCGTTGGTGGGTGTTTGTTTTGGGGTTTTGGGGTGGGGTTTTTTTGCTTTGTTTTTTGGGTTTTTTTGTGGTTTTGTTTGGGTTTGGGGGTTTTTTTGTGTGGTTTTTGTTTGTTTGTTTTTTTGGTGTGTGGTGTTTTTTTTTTGTTTTTTTTTTCCCAGAGCTTCTGGGGCCGGCATAGAATGCTTTAGATTGGAAGGGACCTCAAAGCTCATCGAGTTCCAAACTCCCTGCTGTAGGTAGAGACACGTCCCACTAGAACAGGTCACACCAGCCTGGCCTTGAACACCTCCAGGGAGGGAGCAGCCACAACCTCCCTGGGCAACCTGTGCCAGTGTCTCACCACCCTCACTGCAAACAACTTCCTCCTAACATCCAGTCTAAATCTCTCCTCTGCTAGTTTAAATCCATTGCCCCTTGTCCTGTCATTACAAGACCTTGTCAATAGTCCCTCCCCAGCCTTCCTGTAGGCCCCCTTCAGATACTGGAAGGCTACTCTAAGGTCTCCTGGAAGCCTTCCCCTCTCCAGGCTGCAGAGCCCCAACTCTCTCAGCATATCCACCGAGAAACAAAGGTATTAGGACCCACTGCAAAGAATTTCTGATGCCATTCACTTGTCAACAGCATTTCAGATTTCAGCACATGCCATAATTTACCATGCAATTTTAGATTAAACAAGTGAACACTGAATCATCTTTGGACTAGTAAAGCTATTAAGCCTAGTGGTGGACACAGAGATAAAAAGTCCCGATGGGCAAGTCTTAACAAGGAGCTGCAATTTATGCTTTCAGCTCATCATCATTGCTGATGTCTGAAAACAAGAAGAAAGCACCAGGCATAACAGAACAAAATGTAGCATCCTTCTTCCTGCAATGAACTTGTTTTTTTGGTTTTTTTGTTGGTTTTTTTTTTCCCTAGGATTAAAATAGGGTTTGCATTTTGAATTTTCATTTACTAAACAGAAAAATATTTTACTAGGAGGGAATGGTATTAAGGAGAAGTGATTCTTTGTGTGCCCTCGGGCCTGGTGAAGACAGGATTTGATTTGCTGTGTTAGGCTGGAATCTGGATTGATACACAGAGATGAGAAGGTGTTTAATAAAATTTACATTTCATTTTCTTACTTGACACCAGTCTCCTGTCACTCACTGAATGAAGGGAATGCAACAAATAACTTTTGTCAGCACCTAGACACAGAGAGACAGTTGAGGAGGGGCAGGGGGGGAGGGAGAGCAAGGCTGGGATATTTTTAGCATCATTCCCTTTGAGGGCTACGAGCTTTGGCGTGTTTTGAGCACCAGTTTCATCCTTAATGTATTTTGTAAGGGAGAAGTGTATCAAGAGGGAAAGCACAAATTAATCCAACCACACCAAACTCAGCTCTTGGGATGTACAAATGACCTGATGGGAAATGGATGAGATGATCTACACCAAACAGCAGAGGAGCGTTTCAGTGCATGCTCCACCTTCAGCTTGTACTTAGCTCCCATCTCTGCAAACAGTCTTCTCTGGCTTGGGGAGGCTTGGCTGGAGAGCTGCCTGGCAGAAAGAGATCTGGGGGTTGTAATAGACAGGCAGCTGAATATGAGCCAGCAGTGTGCCCAGGCAACCAAGAAAGCCAATGGCACCCTGGTTTGGATTATAAATGCTGTGGCCAGCAGGAGTAGGGAGGTGACTCGTACTGAGCTCTGGTAAGGCCACACCTTGAGTATTGTGTTCAGTTTTGGGAACCTCAATACAGGAGAGATGTGGAGATGTTGGAGTGGGTCCAGAGGAGGGCAACGAAGCTGGGGAAGGGCCTGGAGAATAAATCTTATGAGGAGTGACTGAGGGAGCTGGAGATGGATGGTTTGGAAAAGAAGCAGGCTGAGGGGAGACCTCATTGTTGTCTACAGCTACCTGAAGGGACAGCTAACTGAAGGGACAACTGAAGGGCTGCTGCTGGGCTCTGCTCACAGGAAATTGGAGGCAGAATGAGGGGGAATGGTCTCAAGCTGAGACAGGAGAGGTTTAGATTGGACATTAGTATAAAGCTTTTCATGGAGAGAGAGTGGTAAGGGACTGGAATGAGTTGACCAGGGAGGTGGTGGAGTCACCCACCCTGGATGTGTTTAAGGGTGGTTTGGATGTGTTGCTTGGGGATATGGTTTAAGGTGAATCTTGTAGAGCAGGGTTCTGGGTTGGACTTGGTGGTCCTGAGGGGCTTTGCCAACCTGGATGTTTCTGTGGTTCTGTCTTGAGTCCAGCTTCCACAGTGATGCTGCAGAGATTCTGTTTCACAATACTGTCTTGGTTGTGTCACCTGTTTCTGTTCTTCTTTCCTGCTGCCCCCATAGTAAAGCAGTTTGGCTTAGCATTAAACCCTTTCAGTCTTCCCCTTAATTCATATTTGTCTTTGCCTTACATTCTTCACCAAGTATCCAACACTGGCAGCCCTCCATAGTTTAGCAGCAAGTTCTTTACTAAGAGAGTAGTTGAGGCCCCTTCCCTGGAGACATTCAAGGGGAAGCTGGACAGAGCCCTGGGTGACCTGGGCTAGTGGGGATGTCCCTGATGACTGCAGGGGGGGCTGGACTGGATGATCTCTAGAGGTCGTTCTGGCCCAGATCATTCTGTGATTCTGTAAGGGCTTGGTCTAATAAATTATGGCCCTAGTTTCTGTGGAGTCTTCTGCTATGGCTTGTATTCATAACTGCAAATTGAGCCAAACTCATCAGTAATAGCCACTGCCTTTTCATTCAGCTTGGAAAGTGAGGAAAAACCTTGCAACAGAAAGATCTGAGGCAAAGTTGAGAAAATCCTGGGAGCATTTTAGGAGAAAAATGATTTACTGGAGATTGACAGAGTAACACGAACATAGAGAGACTCAAATTTTCCTTCCACACCATCTTTCAGTTCTGTTTTTTTTTGTTTTGTTTTTGTTGGTTTTTTTTTTTTTTAATCAGGTTTTGTTGTTGATGTTTGGGTTTTCTGGTGGTTTGTTGGTCTGTTTTATTTAGAGTTTTGTTTGGGTTTTTTCCTTTTTTTTTTTTCTTGTTGTTTGTCATTATTTTTTTTTTTTCCTCCAAACTGTTCACCTTGAGCTTAAAGCTAAGGAGAGACTGAACAATACAGAGCAGTTTTGAAAGTGGCATTGACAAGTGGCTGGGAATTAGTCACAGCACAGTTGAAGGGATGAAACCAGCACACCTCATGTTTTATCATCTATTTTAATTTACTGCAAAAAAAATTCTTTTCCTACAGTAATAGGGAATGGGTAACAGAGTGAATGTTTTTTACGCTCTGGCTTATTAAGCAAAGAAAACAGTAATTTTTTTTTTCTTTCCTTCCTTATTTTTTCCTCCTCTTTAGTAATCAGAAAAAGAAAGAAAAGGGGGGGGGGGGGGGAAAACAAAGGGGGAGAGGAATTATCTCCCCACGCC
>VWZE01021304.1:96264-108915 GCA_013396675.1 Eubucco bourcierii | reverse complement strand
AGGCTGGCAGGGGGGGTTGGCCGTTGGGGAATGCCATACACAGGTGGCCGTTGCATAGAAGGATATGCCTGCAGACCCTGTGAGCCCCCCTTTCCAGCTGCAGGCTATTGTCAGTGTTGCTGCCTGCACGGGAGGCACCCGGGCAAGGTGTATGGAGGCAATCCATGCCAAGACGTGGAACGTCGGAGTGAGCAGGAGCAAGCCCCGGGGCTAGGAGCTCTGCTTCTGCTCGTCTCGCTCCCGGAGACGTTTCATTGTGGTTATCCTGGGTCGGACAAGTGAAAGGGCTCAGTCCTTGCGGCACCTGTGCAGAGCTGGGGCTGGGGAAGCACTGCATGTCTATAGACTCCTCAGGAGCCTGCTGCAGCCTGGAGCACCAGCAAGGCCCTGCAGAGAAGTCTGCACTGTTGCCAGGGGCTTCTGCACCCCATCAGTGTCTCCTCCCACAAGCTGGGAGAGAGAGCAGTAGCAGTATCTCATGGACACGGATGAGCAGAGGGAGGTCTTGGGTCTGTCTCTGGAGAAGCTATCTCTGGTGATTTCTAGGACCTTGCTCTCCTGATACAAACACTACCTCTTGGCCCATCCTTTCTCTCTGAGCTTGATCTTCCTCCCAGTTATCAGCACAGCAGCCCATCACTGAGTGTGTATATCTGGCACAGCAGGAGGTCTCCTGAGGACCCCAAGAGCAGCACTTGCCCTTGTGAAAGGGCCAGAGCTATTCCTTCGCCTTCCATTTTCCCTCCTTTCTGCCCTTCCTCCTTCCCTCTCTCTCCCTCCCTCTTTCTTGTTTCCACCAAGCATGAGGTTCTTCCTCTCCAACCGAGTCCCAGGGGAGTACTAGAGTCCAAGTCCACACTGGTTGTCTTTCCCTTCAAGCACGGTTTGTGCCTCTAGCATCTGTCTAACCATCTTCTCTCCAGGAGTGCCACCTCTCACTTGGCCAGTGCTGGAGGTGGTCTCCATCTTCACATCTCTGCCTGCCTCCTGACAGTGATATGCCTGATCAGTCAAGCTATGGAAGAATCCTTCTCTGATGGTTGTGATGGAAACTCTTCTGTCTGCCGGCACTACTCAAGTTCTGCTCTTTGCCTGTGACAGAGAACTTCTGGGTTTGCACTTCTGTGGTTAGAGTGCCTTTCTCCTTGGATTCTGATAGGACCAGTGTCACTGTGACTTACTCTTCAGGTGGTCTGTTTCCAGCAGTTTCTGTTGCCCTTTTTTGTTTTGTGCCCAGCTTTTACCAAGGATGATTATTTGCCTTCTTGTAATGACAGCCCCTCTTTTTCCTGACTGCATGGTTCTGGCTTCACCCTCACTGAGGCTGCAGAGGTCTCCATAACACATCCTAGGAGAAGGATGAAGAGACAGGAGAGGCAGCAAAAGCTACTTCAGGGTTGGTTTGTAATGTAAATGGTTCAAGGACCCCTTTCAGTCCTGCCACTGTCTAGACAAGGTGCTGTTACAGGCTGCAGTGCCCAGACCAAAGCCTCTTGCCCACTACCCAGATGTTCCCTTGACTGGCTGGCATTGTTGCTCCAGGAAGCCACATGGCCCCTTTGGGCACAGCTCTTGATCTCTTCCTTGCACCACTGCTATGCTGCCAGATCTAGCAGGCTTCAAGGGCTCTGCCAGTCCTGCCCCAAGACATATGCCCTGGCAGGCAGGGTTGCCTCTGCACCTGTCCTGCTCCCTTTCTGACTGATATATCAGCAACAGATCCTTTTGCAGGCTGCAGCCCAGCATATAGTACAGCTGCTGCATCACTCACCCTGGGGACTTTTCTTCACACTTTTATCATCCTGCTCTGTTGCCACCAAAGACCATGGTCTGTTCATCCTGGGTTCCCTCTGGATGTGCTAATAGGAATGAAGACAGCAGGTAAGTCAAGTCCCCAAGTCTCTCCCCAACCACTCTAGGCCAAGCTATGTTATCTCACACCAGGTTCTGGTGGCCTGGTGTCCCTGCTCTTTCCCTGCATATCTTTTGGCACAGGCTTTTTCATAGTAGCTGAAATGTAGTGCACTTCCCCAGGCCTCCCCAGACTGGAGGAAGAGAGGAAAACTCTGCCTGGGATAGCTTCAGACCCAGGTACTGGGAGACCCTAGCAAAAGCACAGGGGCCTTCCTGTTCTCCGAGTGCTGAGGGAGGTCCTAGGTACTTGGCAGGAACAGGGCAGAGAGCAAGAGATGCTCTGTCTGGACGTCCCTCAGCAGGTGAAGCTCTTTAAGTCCTATCTTAGAGTCAGAGTACCAGCACAAGCTGCAAGACTGGCAAAATCACCGTCACTTGGGCTAGGAGGGGCCATACCCTCAGCTTGGGCACATGGAGCCTACATGCTGCATCTAGAGGATATCTGTGCTGCGCAGCTGAGCAGGTGACTACCTGGATCTGACTCTGTACCATCTGGGTGGCCAGAAGTAAGGCTCTGGAGATGCCTAGCTCAAGGGGAGAAGGGAGTGGTGACCAGCTGCTGTCTGTCCAACTCTGCTTAGGGATCCTATCTTTGTGTTGCTCTCCTGGTCTATAGAGGGGTGGTGGTGGTCTCCAAACAGGTTCTGTAAGAGGCTGAGCCCTGCTGTGAGCTGGCTGTGTGTTCAGCTTGGAGGAACTGTCCTAGGAGACAGAGCTAAACAGAGCCAAAAAGAACCCCATGGCTAGGGGATGGGGGATGGGAACCTGTCTGGATGCAGTGCCTCGCATGTCAAGGAGAGTAAGGAGCAGTGCTGTCCTCTAGCTGCTATCCATCCCAGCCTGGTAGCATGTATAAGGACATCCCAAAATGTACTCGGAGACATTTTTGGAGTAGGCAGGGGAATCCTGGCATTTTCCAGCGTGATGCTTTAAGTGACAATGTCTGGGCTGGCAAAAGATGGTGCAGCCCCTTTTGCTAGGCATGTGCATTACTGGCCAGTGCTGGCGTCACCTGGTGGCTGGTGGTGAGGTCTTGGCTGGGAAGGATTTGTGATATCAGCATGCCAGCCTCTCTTGATGGACCCATTCTCCTGAAAGGCAAGTGCTGCTGAAGGGCAAAGGGCTGTGACTGCAGAGGGATGTGGGAAGGAGAAGGGATGCAGGTGAAACAGCTTATTTGTCCTGGGATGGACACACTGAAGAAGTATCTGGCTTTCTCCTGTTGCACCATGATGACTTTTACTGCTAGCTGCCGATTTTGCTTCCCAGTGGCTGGCTGTGCCATGCAAGTCATGGCACAAATGTTCCCCAGGGATGGAGGAGGGAAGCAGTAACCTTCCAGGTGGGCAGAACACAGCGTGTTACCCCTTGGCAACCGCCCATAGCTGCAGGCATTCACTTGCTTTTCTACCTGCCTCAGTGCAGGCTCTGTGAGGGGGTGGGAGCATAAGGAGCTGATATTTACAAAGAGCTTTTGTTGAGGTTTTGGACCAGAGGGTTTGTTCTACTGCCGTATTGATTTGCCCTGTTGCCAAGTGGTCCTTGGGAGCTGGTGTATTGTATCTCTGTTCTAGCTGGTCACTGGCACTGCCCTTGCCCAGCACTACTGGCAGTGGCCATGACTGCCTGTTAATTACAAATCATAGCAGAAATGTCATGGAATAACAGCCTGTTTTCTGGGGCAGGCGAGGTCAGGCAGCGAGCACAGCAAGTGACCTGCCGAAGCTCACTTCCCACTTACAAGATGGTGGGATGCAGAATTTGCCAGACCAGGGAACCAGAAGCTGGATGCACTTGGGTGTTTGATGCCTCTGAGCATTATTCATCTGCCTGGCTCTATTGTTTCCAGCCTTCAGAGGAGTGCTCACTGCTGGGTTGGGATGCCCAGAAGGACAGATAGTGGCTTCCCTCTGAAAAGCTGCTGGACTGACCCCCAAGCTGCACGGAAGGGAGGTGAGGAAGGTGTGTTTCACAAGGATGGGCAGCATTTCCCCCTTCACTTGGAGGTTCCTATGCCAGAAAAGCTCTTGGACTGCCACAGAGGGGCTGAGGGTGGGTGGAGGTGCCCAAGGACTCCTGCCCACTCTGAAGGTGTTGCATTGTGAGCTGCTGCCTGAGCTGACTCTCCTCCTTGCCCTTTTCCAGACATCAAAGCTGCAGAGCCAGTGGATTTTGACAGCAGGGGAGCTATGCTGCATCTGCAGATCTCCATTGTGCATCAAGGGCAGATCTGAGCAGGTGAGTGCAATGCATGTGAGAGGACTGCTATCTTTGTGCTGAAGGAAGCTGATGGGGGCCATTATAATTCAAGGCTGTCAACCTCCTAGTTTCGGCATTCCCTACCAGGGATCTCTTATTGGAAGAAAATGATTGCAAGCTCTTCTCCTTGTCTGTAGGGGCAGAAACTGTCCTGTGCTGTGAGTGATAGGGGTGGGAGGTGGACATGACTCAAGCAGCTACCTGGAGGTCCTGGTGACCTGCAATGTCTTGGAAAGCAAAGCATGAAATGGTTGCCAGAAAGAAACAGAGATCTGTTAGTACGCACAGAGTTTCATACAGGAGGGCATGCAAAAACAATGTAAAATACGAGCTACCTATGAGGGTTCACAGCTTAGCTTAAAGTGTTTGTGGTTTAAATGGAAATAAAGGTGATAGCACTGCCTGAGATGTCTGAGTTGTTACATGGCCTTTGGATTTGGGAGACTGGGAAAACTTGAGCCTCAGTGCTGCCTTCTATGCCTGTGTGACCCTGCAGGCAGGAGCTACCCTCCTGCCCTTCTCCTGAGAAGCATCTAAATCACTGCCTGCTTCTCGTGCTTTTCTTTTCCTCAGAGGCACTGTGGAAACTGAACAGCTGGAGCAGAGAGTGAAGAGGCTTGAAGGTGCACCGTGATGGTGGGAACCATCCCACGGCAGCCACGCCGCTTCTGGGGGGTACCTGGCTGGCAGGCGTCTTCAGCTGTTCGTGCCAACAACCGCCCACTGTGGGGCAGAGAAGTTCACCCAGAGCGAAGTGAGGTTCTGCTGCAGAGGGGTGAGTCAGGGTGGCAGCCAGGACAGGCTGCAGAATGGTGGGTTGCACAGAGGGGCTTGAGGTTGCCATGGACTTCTAATGGTCATCTAGTGGCACCTAGAGCAGCTGCCAAAGGCCACGTCCAGATGGATTTCAGTTATCTCCAAGGTTGGAGACTCTGTGACATCTCCAGGTAACTTGTTCTGGTGCTCAGTCACCTTTGTGGTAAAAAAGAGTTTCCTGATGTTCAGAGGGAGCCTCCTTGTGTTTCGGTTTGTGCCCGTTACCTCTGGTCCTGTCACTGAGCACCACTGGAAAATGCCTGGCTTCATCCACTTTACACCATCCCTTTAGGTATACAATATATACATTGATGAGACCCCTCTGAGCCTCCTCTTCACCAGGTTGAACAGTCACAGACCCCTCAGCCTTCCCTTACAAGAGAGATGATCTAGTCTCCCATTGTTATAGTGTGCCTTTGCTGCACTCACTCAGGTGTCTTACCAGTGCTGAGCAGAAGGATCAGCTCCCTTGACTTGCTGCCAGCGCTTTGCCTTATACAGCCTAGGACACTGTTGTCCTGCTTTATGGCAAGGGGGTCCCATTGCTGGCTTGTGATCAAGTTAGTGTCCACCAGGACCCACAGGGACTTTTCTGTGAAGCTGCTTTTCAAGTGCTTGGCCCCCAGCATATCTTGGTGCATGGTTATACCTTTCATCACTGCTTTTAAACAAAATCCCTGGTCTGCCATTCTTCCATCCTCATCATGGCAGTCTCAAAATACCATGTACAGTCTCACTTTTCCAGGCTTTGACCCCCTTGTGTCAAAGCAGTTCATCCTCATTGCCCCTAAGCCTTTGCCCCAAAACAGCTGGCAGAACTATGAGAACAGAAAAAGGGCAGAGGTTCCAGACATGGGGACTTTCTCAGACTTTGGAGCTCAGTCTGCCGGTGACTTTTCCTGTATATCCTGAGGTCTTGAAGCCATTTCAGTCTTTATCATGCTGGAAGACATAGCCAGGATTCTCATAGTTCTGAATCTGGACCAAAAATCAAAAGCGAGGCACCATGCATCATGACCTTTGGGGCAGGCAGGAATGGGTAGATGGTGCAGGAGCCCTTGGTGGACTCTGCAGCCTCTACAAGCCAGCTGCTAATTGAGGTGGTGAAAGTCCTTAATTGAAGCTGGTGGAGTTAACTGTGATGTTGGGCCAGGTTCCTGTCCCTGCCATGAGGCTGGTTGTGTAGTGCACCAGCCCTGTCTCATTCAGCATATGGGGCTGGAACAGGTCTTCTTGGCGGGTACTGGGAAATCTTGTTCCTGTTCTCCAGAGGGGTGATTACAGGCCTGAGCCCCTGAGACTGGTCTGACCTGCCTAACTCCTGCACTCCAGAACAATGCAGGCACGTCATGTCCCTGGCATAGGGCAGGCCCCCTCTTCTGACTTGTCCAGACTTGTCCCCAGTAGTCTTTGGCCTAGCTGGCAACTCCTCTCCATGCCTAGGCTAGAAAGGAAGTGCTGATCCTGCAAGGTTCCCTGGAAAGCCGTGCCAGCCTGGTTTTGATTCTTGTCCCTGGATGATGAGGTCTGAGTGGGACTGTGCAAGTTACTGCCCACATACCCAGGTCTTCCGTGGCCAAAAGCTCGGATGAGGACAGTGATCTCAGGCTGATCTCCATCATTCTGTTCTCTCTTTCCAGATGCTGTGCTGCAGTGCACTCTGTAGCAGAGGGCTCACCTCAAGATCCTGAGTAAGGTGGGGTCTAGGTCTCACCCCCCCATCCTTACACCCTGACCCGTGGCACTTTACAGCCCCCCTCCTGCTGCTGTATGGGCTACTCTGACTCCAGCTCTGCTAGGAGTCCAGGCAAGTGAGGCTCCATGCGGCACATCCACGCAGAGACGTCCCTGCCCGCAAGCACAGACCCCAGCTTGTCCCAGCCCAGTGGAGAGGCACCCTTGGAGCCTTCCTCACAGCGCTGCACCCACCACAACATCCTTATGGGCTACAATGAGACAGAAATCAAGCGCCAGAAGGTTTACCAGGTCTCCATCTTCTCCCATCTCTCCAGCTCCTCTGAGAGCACCGAACAGTGGGCAAGCAGCCGATCGGCCGTCAAGAGGGGTTACCCTGAGCAGAGAACTCCAGAGGGGGTGCGAGATCCCAAACGAACTCACTGGGGTGGTGTGGGGGTGGATGGCAGGAATGATGGGGGCCCTGGGCAGGCTTCTCTGGAAGATGATGATACCTTCGAGGATGGTCTGCTAGTGGAGGAGCTATCCCTGTGCGGCTCTGCCCAGCACTTCTCCCACAGTGGGTTACGGGTGGTGGAGCACCGGTGTGAGGGCAGCCCTAGCCACAGCCCCAAGGCCAGCAGAGAAAACAAGCTGCAGGCTGTTGCTGCTGCTGCCTCCTCCTTCTTTTCCTGGCCCCAGCACACTGCTTGCAGTACTTTGCACACAAGAGACAGTTGTCGTGTCTCATCAGAGGATCAGCTCACAGGCTATGGGGATAATGGTGAGCAGTCAAGTGGCTGCAACTTGCCTCACCATGATTTGCACAATATTGCACAAACCGCCTGGCTGGACTCTGGTGGGAAGAGAGAGAAGCCAGGGAGCAGCCCAGCTCACAACAGCAGGGCTACTAGAGAAGAGGAATGGCCAGTGGTGGCCAACGGATGCAAGGATCCCTCACCTCTGCAGACAGCTCTCAGCCCTGAGCCCAGCAATCTGAGCTCCCTGGAGAAGACACCCTGCAGGGTCAGCCAGCTAAGTGGGAGCAGCTGTCTGGTCAAAAGGAAGCTGCTACCTGCTAGTGAGGTTGTGGCCGACTCCTGCTCTGAAGATGAGAGCCTCTCCCACCCAATAAAAAAGAAGAGGGCCCTGCTGTGCCATACAGTGCCAACAGCCTGCCGCAGCACTGATGCCAAGGGAGCCCCTTTCTGGAATCACCTGCTTCCCAAGGCCAAGGTGAGCATTCACTTGCAGAGAATGGGTTTGGGCCTTCCCAGAGCTGAGGGCTGATCTCGTGGGCAGTGTGGTTTATCATGGCACCACACCCTGTGATCTGTCCCAGTGCTGCAGCACTCGTGTGAACAGGGCAACAGCTGATGCTCAGACCTGGAACATAGTCTGTAGGTTGTGAGCAGCTCTTTGCATCTTGTAGGCACTGAATCTTCTGTTTGCAACCAGCTTTTTAACCTGGACAGCCTTGCTTAGACAGGACACAACCTTCTCATGACAATGAGAGTTGGACCCATGCTGTGGGGCCACAGTCGGTATCTGGTAGCTTCCATTAAACTAGAGTTACCAACAGGCTTAAGAAGAGTGGCTGGCCCCTGCCTGCTTGACGAAGAGGAAGGCAGAATTGTGTGATAGTGTGAATCCCAGGCCATGACATCCATCAGGGCAAGGTTTTCACAGCAGGGAGCAGGACTGAATGTACTCTGGACAGGAAGTGGGAGATGCAAGAGGGTGTTGGTGCATGGCACTGTCTGGGAGTGTTTTGTCACCGAGGCTGGTCCTGAGACCTGCCTTGCAGGGTGGGAGTCACATGCTGCACTGCCAGCTTGAGTACCAACACTCCCATGCCCAGCAGAGCCACTCTGGGGTCTGGGCAGCCACACAACCTCGCCAGACACCCCAGCACTTTGTTGCCCTACTGGCCACCCCTGCAGAAAGTACTGGCAGCACCCCATGCGATGGGAGCCTGTCTGATCTGCTGGGACTCTAGTGAGTCTGTGGGGCACAGCAAGGGGCAGTAGCACCTGTCAGGGGCGTGGAGTCCCCAGCTACTGCCATAATGTGGTTCTGCATTTTGTGTCCCCCCATCCAGATCTCTGCGAATTGCACTGTGGTTGGGAGGAGGCTGAAGAGCGGGCTGCGCCTCAAATTGTGAGTGTCCTGGCAGCCCTGTGGGGTGGACACAGCGGGTCAGGATGCTAGCCACCCTGGCACCCTGCAGCCCTGTGGGAGGTTCAGGTTGAGTCCTTCATCCCTGCCCCAAGCAACTCTGCACCCCAAGGCTCTGGAGTAGTGGTACATTTCTTCTCCCCCTGGGGAGTAGGAAAATGGGTTCAACTTTCACCAAAGAAAAGGGATGGGTGACCTAGGGAGGTGTCCACATTCCCAGGAACTCAGGCAGCTGATAGCTACTCTCCAGTGCAACACCAATCTTCTCTACTCTCTCAAAGGCGACATCTCCAGAGCTGCTTCCGGAGGGACACCAGATCCTCCACAGTGCCCTGGGCCACCACCACAGTCAGTCATGCTCTGCTGGGCAATTTTGAGGTAACAGCACTTGACTGCCTGGGAGGGATGTGGGTACTGGGAACTCCAGGCTGGACAGATAATAGGCAGGAGAGGTTGTGCCTGATGGCAGCCCTGGTATGAGGCTGTGCTGATTGTCCCCAAGTACCTGCTGTGCAGTGGCCATGTCACACAGCCATCACTCACCAGCAGGATCCTGGGGCTTAGCCTAGGTACTCTTGCTGCTTCTCTATGTTAAATGGCTGGGTTTAGCCCAGCAGTTCAGGATGAGTCTGTCTCAGAGTGAGCAGGCAGGGCCCTTTGTAGTAGGTGGCATCTGGATGTGTGAGATCAAGTAGTCGTGTGCTTGCATTGGAGACAGAAGTGCAGCTTCGTGGTGAGGGGCAGGAGTAGTGTCTGAAGGTCCTTAATGCTTCTCTGCTCTCTCAGGAGTCATTCCTGAAAGGGCGCTTTGCACCGTCGGGGAGGATCGAGGGGTTCACAGCAGAGATCGGTGCCAGCGGCTCCTACTGCCCCCAGCATGTCACTCTGCCCGTCGACGTCACCTACTTCGACATCTCTGAACATAGCATGCCCTCACCTTTCCTGGTATGTGAAGGAGGGAGAGCAGGGACCATGGGGAGGTGAGTGGGGGCTGTGTTCTGGCACCACATATTCCAGAGGCTACTCCTCTGGCTCAAGCAACCATCTACGTGAGGAGACCCCTGACTGTGCCCGAAGCAGTATTTAACACCAGAAAGCAAAGAGGGAAAGAGGAGGGAACCCTTGCAGGCATATAAACAGGCAGGCTGCTGCTCAGCTGCTGCATTGTTGTTTTTAAAGAGCGGAAAAAACGGCGCGCTCTCAGATGAACTGGAAAAGAGATACAGAGTTCTATTTGAAAAGAAACACAGAGAGACATTACAGGGAACATACAGGATACATGACAACCCCCTTAAAATCTTCCCCCAACCCAAAACTAATCTACCACCCCCAGTGCTCCTTTTGTCACCCACCAGCAACCCTGCCATCCATAGGCCCAAACAGGCTCACTCTTTACATGTTTAGCCAGATAGGTAGCTCCTGCCAGAGACAGGAGGCAGAAGGCAGACAAAAGGAGGACGAGTTGGCCTTGTTGCCAGTTTATAGAGAAATAGCAGAATTATGAGATTGAGTAACAATTCTACACTTTACTCTGTGTATCCCCTAGACTCCCCTGGTCCCTAGAGGATTTTTAACTCTATGGTTCCCAACCTATGACACCAGCCATCTTATGGTGGTTGTTTTGCCGATCACCCCTGTGTGGCTGCTTGTTCATCCCTTGGTCTGGAGAGGAACTGAGCAGGGCATCTTTTTGCTGCCTCATAGCAGGCATTCCTGGTGAGGAGGATTCCCAGTCCTGTGCTGGATCCCAGCTGGGTTCTCTGCAGACTTTCTCACTCTCACATGCTGTTTCTTTTGCTCCAGGGAGTGATTGACTTGGAGGCCTTGGGAAAGAAGGGTTACAGTGTCCCCAAAGCTGGAACCATCCAAGTGGTGAGTTGTGTTCTTGGCCTTCAGTAGCACCATGAGGTGGGGGCTACATGAGTTCTGTTGCCCAGTGGGGTGGGGATATGCTCCATTACATTATTCGGCAGGGCAGCAGCCAGAAGACTTGTGCAGAGGTACATGGCTGCCAAGACAGTACAGTGAAGGGGAGCATGGGTGCCCTTGGAGCACTGGCAGGGGGTAAGATTATGACAGATGCAGGGGAGGAAGAAGTTGGTGAGTGGGGGGACGTGAGCATGTTATGTGCAGTGAAGATGGAATGCAATAGGATAGGAGCAGAGAAGTGAAGATGGGTGGAAAGGGCTGACTTGTGGGCCTCAGGCTAATCACTCAGGCTGGTATGGGGCTTTCTGGATCCTTAGACCTGCTGATGCTGCTTCCTCATGCCCCAGCCCTGCCCTATGGATCCATTCCTGTGCCCATCCCAGTCTCACTCCCTGCCCCTCTGCCACCAGACCTTATTTAACCCCAACAAGACTGTGGTGAAGATGTTCTTGGTGACGTATGATTTCCGGGATATGCCAGCCAACCACATGACATTCCTGCGCCATCGCATCTTCCTGGTGCCCGTTGGGGAGAAGGAAGGAGCCACTGTGGCTCCCAGTGACCCACCAGGCACTGACCTGCCCCGCAGGGTCCTCTGCTACCTGATGCACCTAAGGTAGGGCATGTGGGAAGGGAGGGAAACTTGTCCCAGGGTCTCCCCTTGGCTCCTTTCCCATGTGTCCCTGCCTCCCACAAGCCTGCAGACCAGAGTAGGGGAGCAGTAGCTTGATCCCCTCACCCTGGGGAGGCGCAGGGACTGGTGAATCCTTCAGGGAGGTCAGAGCTCCCACCCTGCATGGCCACCTTCATCAGGGGCTGAAGTAGGCACTGGGTGTGTCAGCCAGTGAAGCTGTCCTGCCCTTCTTTGGAAGCCTGAGGTCCCTCCACCCTGCTCTGGTCTCTATTCAGGTTTCACAGTTCCAAGTCGGGGAAGATCTACCTTCATGATGACATCCGGCTGCTCTTCTCCCGCAAGTCAATTGAGGTCGACTCGGGGATCCCCTATGAACTGAAATCCTTCACAGAGATGCCGAGGAACCCCTGCTACTCTTCCCGGGCCTGACTATCCCCCAGGGCCTCTGGGGAACCTCCAGCACAGCACTTTGGGAAGACATGAGTAAAGAGCCAGTGAGCAAGCACCAACTTGAATACTGCCCTCCCTGTGCCCCCCTCTTCTCTGCAGCAGTATGGACACTTGGCTTGTGGCCTGCTGCTGGGCTAGGATGACCAAGGGGGCTTCACCAGGGAGGGGCAGAGTCTGGGGAGCAGCCCTGGCACTCCAAGGACATGCCCAAGCCTTCTGTGAGTGCTGCTCCCAGCTTGGAGACTTGGCTCTAGCCAAGATGGGGATCGAAGAGTTGGGCCAGGGCCTCCAAGTGAGGCTACCCACTGGTCTGCTCTAGGAACACAAAGTGTGAAAGAGTCTGTATTTATTAGTATTTATTGTTTCTGGGAGCGCAGAGGACTGGAAGTGCTGTGCTGTTCTTCCCTCAGCCCTGTCAGTGCTGGATGAACCTGTCTGTTAGTGCAGGGCCACCCAGACTGAGGCAGGGCTGTGGGGAGTGTGAGGGTGGCTGGGGATGGTGACACACTGGCCTGTAGAAGAGGATGACTCAAATCTCAGCTAGGCTGCAGCTCCCAAAAACCTCAGGAGATGCAAAGACTTGCTAGGCACCTGCTCTGTGGGGCCAGCCCCACTGCAGGCAGCCTAGGAAGCCCTCAGTTTCTCCTGAAACGCCTCTAAGAGAAGACAAACACAGAGGAGTCTGTCACTGCCAGGGAAGTGTCCATTGCCATGGATACTGAGGCTGAGAGATACGGTAGTCACAGGATGAGGATCTGAGTTCCTCTTCAGGAATAGGGGGACAGACCTCCTGGTAG
>VWZE01021304.1:66721-87765 GCA_013396675.1 Eubucco bourcierii | reverse complement strand
GTCCTTTCCCCTAGGATGCAGCGGTGGCCGGTGCTGCTCTTTCTGTCCTGGGTCTGCTTGCTTTTTTGTGCTGGCATCGGGCTCTTCATGAGTGGCTTCCTGCTCACCCGTATTGAGCTTGCCAGCAGCAGTTCCTGCTCGGACCCACTTGTACCACCACCCTGGGAGAGGCAGAGCCTCCCGCCAGGCTCCTGCTGGGCACCCCAGCGCTTTTCCAAGGCCGTGCTTGTCATTGTTGATGCCCTCCGTTTTGAGTTTGCCCACTTTAACCCAGACAAGGCCAGTCCCCTGCCCTATGAGAACAAGCTGAGCTTCCTGCACCACCTCACAACCTCCCAGCCCCGCCATGCCCGTCTCTACCGGTTCCGAGCCGATGCTCCCACTGCCACCATGCAGCGCATCAAGGGCCTCACCACTGGCTCGCTTCCTACTTTCATTGACGTGGGCAACAACTTTGCCACCTATGCAATCGAGGAGGACAACCTGCTGGCACAGCTAGTGCAGAACGGTAGGTGGGTAGGGGCAGTGTCCTACTGGCACAGGGTATGTGCAAGATACTGGTCAGCACTCTTGTGGGACCTTTATTCCTTGCTCCCTAGGAAAGGAGCTGCTTACAACATCTCCACCCTCCCAATTAATTCTTTTGCCTTACTCAAATGACAGTTGTCTCAGGCAGAGCTGTTGTGCAGGTAGATTTTTTTCCATCTTGTGCCAGGAGTAAGAAGTAGCTGGGACCATGACTTTGTCACAGATGACAAGAAAGCAGGTGAAAATTGCTGTGCTGATGGTGACTGTCACAAGGTCACCAGCAGGAGTGGCTGAATAAAGTCAAGGGCAGTCAGTCATTTTGTATTTGCACTCAGGTGAGGCTTGGTGACAGGAGCTGCTGCCAGGTGTGCTGCTGGGGAGTCACTCAGGCAGCAAGCCTGCTTGGCCAGCTGCCTGCTGCTGTTAGGTGGCAACTTCAGCATGTTTTCTGTGTGGTGGGGTGCTGACAGGTTGTGTTTAGTGCAGCTGTAAAGGCCTTGATAGCATGAGTTGACAGAGTAGAGAGAAGGGGACAGGATACAATTCTGTGTTACCCAGAGAGATTAAGGGCTCAGAGTAGCACAAATACCAGTTCATGGGATGATGTGATGTGACTGGGTTGTCAGCTTCCCTGTACAAAGTGGGAAAACAGTCCAAGGTGAAAAACCCTGTTAGACTGCAGACCACAGCAGCAACCTTGGGGGAATGATTCCTGATGGGGAGTCTGTGTAAACCTAGAGAGCTGGCTGGTGGCAGGCTGGGGAAGCAAGTGAAGGCAGTGGGAAGCATCAGTGCATGTAAAAGCTAATGTGTTTAAAGCCCAGATCCCATAGTTCCTACTCCACCCTTGTTAGTAGCCTTGTATTTTACAGGCGTGCTCTGCCTTCCCGAGTGCTGTGGTAGTATGGGTGGATAACTGCCTGCTTTCTGGCCTCTGTAATTCATTACTTCTGCTGTGGCTGCATGTTAGAGGTTAGCAATAAGTCATGAGGTTGACCAGGTGGTTTTGGTGTGTAGGGCACTTGGAGACCTAGAAACAAGGCTGGCCACTCCCTGTATTCAAACTCATTTACAGCCAGATACTCATTTTAAGTACAGGTCACTTAAGAGTATGTCTGAGAGAGGTCTCAGCTCTCTTGACCCTGATGTGTATCTACCTGGGCACTTTGCACTAGTGCAGGTAACAGCATGCCTTCCTGCTCCCAATTATTTCTTTATTACTGCCTCAGGAAGGAGAGTGGTCTTCATGGGAGATGACACTTGGGAAGGACTCTTCCCAAAGAAGTTTTTCCGCTCGTATTTCTTCCCTTCTTTTAATGTGAAGGATCTTCACACTGTGGATGATGGGATCCTGCAACATCTCTATCCAACTGGTAAGCAACTCTTGCCCGAGGGCCTGGGTAACCTTGTAGGATGCATTGTGGTCCCACTGCAAGTTTGGGGTAGAACTGATGATTTTCTTGTGTTGCAAAGTGGCAGTGGGCAGTCAGACACTACAGCGTGGGGATTACAGTGCTCTAGCTGGATTTCCACAGATAAGCCAGCTTTCAGACCTGTAAACTATTTCTGTAAATAACCTTTCCACTGTTTAAGAAGGTGTGCAGTTTGATGGGACAAGGTTAAACTTTGACATCTGTCCTAGAAATACATTGCTAGGGTGAAGGGGGAAGAGCAGCTTAACTTTGACACAGGGCAAGTACACAGCGCTCTGGGAAATGCACAACAATGCAGCTACCTGCTGGGAGGCTGGGGCACAGCACTGCTCTTAGCACAGCATCAGTGGCTCCTAGTCATGGGAAGAAGGTAAAGCATGAGATGGGTTTGTGAGTTTTAGATTATTTCAGATTCCTTCTTGAGGTCCTGGGACTGAGGACAATGCTCTTTGCTTTACCTCTGTATGAATCTAAGTGAATCATGGGAGTGGTGGCTGTCCACAAGGAGGTCCTTGTGCCATGTGGGAGAGCTGCTGTTCATTTCCATTCAAATATGTTGGCTTCCAAGTGTCAAGGTCCTGAAGCAGAAGGGAAAGGCTGGGGTAACTCTCCTGCTGTGAACAGCACTGGAGTGCCCGGCCTATGCCCTGGGTGGTATGCAGAGAGGGACAGTGGTGAGTCTGACCTGTAATATCTCCAGAGGAGGACTGGAGTTGTGGCTTCTTTTTCTGAACATCTCTGTGGTTTACCTCAGTTTATGGCAGGTTGAGCTAAAGGCATTTCAAGGTGACTTGGATGATGTAAAGCCATTTCTTTCCAGAGGAGTGTTGAACAAGACTCATGAATACTAGAGCACTTGCCAGTCATTTTGCTTGCTGCAGTGTTGCACTGAGGCATCCTCAGACCAAGAGTGAACCTCTGCTAAAAGCTCCACTGACCTACTTGAGACCTGGGAGTGACAAGGGCCAGGAGGGGAAGAAACAGCAGTTTTTAGAAGCAACCAGAAAACTCTGGTGGGAGGCTCCAGGTGTAGAACCTGTACCCAAATTCAAGACTGATGTGTGATAAGGCTGCTCTCATTCTGCAGTGGACAGTGGTGAATGGGACCTACTGATTGCTCACTTCCTCGGCGTGGACCATTGTGGGCACAAGCATGGACCTGACCATCCTGAAATGGCTAAGAAGCTCACCCAGATGAATGAGATGCTCAGGTGATTACCATGGTGGGAAGAGGGTTGCCAACTGGTCTCTTCCTTCAGCCAGGCTGGTGGGGTCTTACCAGAGAATTTGCAGATGCAGGGGGCAACAGAGGTTGCTTACTTTTCCTGTTACACAGAATGGATTTGCCCAGTAGCAACTGAAACCCCAGCTGTTGGACAGTCTCAGTTGTGTAGACACATGTTCACAAGAGGTGTGTGGTTTCAGAGGTGGGACTCTCTTCAGGTCCTGAAGCCTTGATCCTTAACAAAACCATCAGGTATACAGCTGGAGTACAGCCGAGCTTTCCATGTCTACACAGAGATTGTCACACAGGCTTGCCCAGTGTTAAAGACACTCTTGGAGGACCCTGGCTAGGGAATGATGTGTTTATTGCACAGGCCGATGAGTTGCATCTTTCTGTCAGAGGGCAGAATGGGATCTAGAAATCCTGATCACACAACTGTGTTTAAGGTCAGAGTGCTGCAGCTTTTGACTCTTTAGACTACTCTAATTTTACTTCTAGAACTTTCCCTGCTGCACACAAGAGTGCAGTATATATTATGTCCTAACTGCTGCATCCTTCTGGGACAAATCCTCTCTTTTTTTTTTCTCTTTTTTTTTTTTTTTTTTTTTTTTCCTTAAAAGTAGGAGATTACTCACACAGGATGATGTGATATACAAGACCAAAATAGAAACACCTAAAATTTGTTTCTGTGGGGGGTCCATTCTTCTCAATTGCATTTTGTCAAGGTCCCTGAGGGCACTGAGGAACCAACCACCTTTCATTGAAGATCTAAGCAAGATTAGTTCATTCTGCCTCCGGGCTCTGAATTTTAAGTTTATCTTTAAGACATCCCTTGCCCTGGTACCTGGCTTAGCTGTTACAGCTCTTCATTATATCCTTTTGTGGACTTCCTTCACCTCTGTGGTGCAGGCAGGATTGGTAGGGACATGTTCTCTCCTATCTGGTCTGCTTTTGGGCCCCTGCTCAGGTAGAAGTTGACCTTCCTATCCTGGTGACAGGTCCTTGGTGAATCACCTGGGGAATGACACCCTTCTTCTGGTGGCTGGTGACCATGGCATGACAGAGACTGGAGACCATGGTGGTGACAGTGAGAAGGAAGTGAATGCAGCGCTGTTTGTGTATAGCAAAACACCTCTCTTTGGCACTGTCCCTCCAGAGGTAAGAAGCTGATTCTTAGCTCTCCCTCCCTGAGATGGCATCCAAGTGAAAGCCACATTTTGGGGTTACAGAGAGTAATGGTTGGGATGGGATTGTTTATATTGAGAGGGGTGGGGAGCCCATCATCTTTCCCTAGAAGAGAGTGGAAAAGCTGACACCCTTCCATCCGTGAGGGATATTTGAGTGGGGGCTGAGTGTGCTGTTAGCCAGCCAGTGCCTCACTCAAGGACTTGAAAGTCCTTACCCAAGGACTTGCAGGTCCTAGCAGGCATTTGTCCCTCTGCACTGCACTCATGGAAGGTAGAGCTGGTCCTCTGCTTTTCCCTGCATTTTCCCACTCTTGGCTTCTCCAGATTTCCCTCTGATAAGGAATGTCTTTCCCATCTTCCTCTAGCCTGAGTGAAAAGCTGTGTTGCTGTTTTCTTTCTGAATATCCAATTCCTCCCTGTCTCTCCAGGAGCCTGAGGCTGTTCCACAGGTGAACCTTGTGCCCACTGTAGCCCTGCTGCTGGGTGTGCCCATCCCCTACAGTAGCATAGGAGAGGTGATGGCTGAGCTATTCTCTGGGGACAGCGATGCTGTGTCTGCAGCCTTGCAGCAGCTCTCGGTCTACCACATCAATGCCAAGCAGGTACAGCCTATGGTAGGCCTCCCTGTTGAACTGGAGAGGAGAAGGCATGTCTTCTTGAGCACAAACCTCTTCTCTTTGGTGGAGAAGGGTTAGTGACATGGTGTTACCTTCACTTTGAAGGCTTACCTCCTGCCATGTTTGCTCTAGTAAAGGGTGGCACCATTTTTTTTCCCACAGGGGAGGCTGGTGGGAAGGCTCCTTCAGCAATGAAGACAAATAGGGACAGATCTCAGTAATGGAGATGCAGCAGTAGAGCTGCATGTTTTAATGCTGCTTCAGTTTTGCAGGAGAAGCAGTGCAAGTTAACAAGCTATTCTAGATTGGTGTCAGGAGGGCACCTAACAAATGGCAGTAAAGTGGAGCCGAGACAGAACAGATTACACTAAGCACAACAAAAGCTAAATGACAAAATCTGAATGAGAGCATATAACGAAAGAAGCCCAGACAACAGAGCAGGCCATGTACCAGGACAAGCCAGAGCCTTGTTGAGGGCTGACTGTAGTGGCCTCTGGGCGTGCTGCAGGACCAGATCTGCCTTTGAGGGATTTCTGGATTGGTAGGAGCACAAGAATAACTCCTCTGGTCCCCAGCTAGCAACTTGGTGCACCAGTTGGACACCACTGATGTGAGTTAGTGATGGGCTGGAAATGCAGCAGAAGATGGGAAGAAACATTCCCCTTCTGCTGTGTATTTATAGAGCAGCAGAGTGCTTTGTCATTCAAAGATGATAGTGTATGCTACTGCCCATTAGTCACTGAGGATATCAGTCATCATCTGTTGGGAATTAACAATATGCAATCCTGCCTGTTCAAATATTTGCACTCATTGGTCTGAGGATGTTTCTGGCTTGATGGTGTTGAAGAAACCTTACATACCAGAGAGGTCATGCAGGCCTGCGAGAGAGCTGGTGCATTTTGTTTGCCATTCATGGGCAGAAGCAAACTGATTCTGCCTGTGCTCTGAGGCAACTGGAAGGCATGTGAAGGTACTGAGGGTTTCAAGGCTTGAGCAGTTCTATGCAGCTGCATATTTGTATGGGTCCTTTGCTATGGTAATGCCCTTTTAAGAATTGTTTTTTACCATTTTGAAATTACAACTGCCTCTGCTTTTCTCCTCCTGAAGTAGGAAGCAGAGTGAGCTCTCACTTAGTCTATGTCACGTAGCTTAATGTGCCTGTGCTGAAGAAGATTAATTTGACCCACTGTAAGCCCTTGCATTTTATGTATTGAATTTTACATATTGTCCTCAGGCAAACACTGGTTGCAGATTGATAGCTAGTAATGACTTAAACTTGTAGGGCGTGTTTGCTTTACTGTTACCAAAGGCTCTTCATAAAAGCTGTCAGTGATGTGCAGCATTACCAGCAGCACACGTACAGGTGAAGAACTGAAAGTATACTGAAGCTGTTGGATTGGTTATGTCACTTGAGAGGGATGTCACTTGGGCAGAGAGGTTGTGTCTCCTGCTGGTCACATCCTGGATTTGTGTGATCAGCCCTGGGTGATACAGATGGAGAGAGATCTATCCTGACAGAGGTTGTCAGACTGGGACTATATCCATTCTGAAGGGGCTATGTGAGGTAGTGAATTCTATTGCTAGTGGTCCTGGTGCTGCTGCCTGACCCTGTATCCCCTCTCCGACAGGTGGACCGCTTCTTGCACTCCTACTCACTTGTGGCTCAGGACCTGCCAGCAGAGCAGCTCCAGCACCTGCAGGAGCTCTTCTCCAGCGCTGTGGATGAACACACTCAGCTCTTGGCCCAAGTGCAGGGGTCAGCCCTGGTGCCTCCAGATCTGGAGTCCAGGCTGGGAAGCCTCATCGCTCGCTTCCAGCTGTACCTGAGGGAAGCACGGGCTGTGTGCACCCAGTCCTGGGCCCGCTTCCATCCCTTGCGTATGGTGGGGGGCTGTGCTCTCATTGCTGCTTCCTGCTTGCTCTGCTATGTGGCCTCAGAACTGACCACAGCGTCAGACTCTTTCTATCGCAGCTGCCTCCTGTACCCACTGCTCTGGGGCCTCATGGTGGCTATTCTGTTTGGGCTGGCCCATGCCTTCATCCAGGAGGGGCTGAATCTCCTCCTGGTGTCATCGTGTGCAGCCGCTGCTTCTCAGTTGGGTTTTTTCTGGCACTGGTGGGGCCGGCAATCCAGACGAACCCGTTTGGCAAGTAGTCAGCCACTCCTGGCCAGCATTGGTCTGAGACACAGGCTGCGAGCATGGCTGGGGCTGGCATTCCCTATGGGCATTCTGCTCTTCCGCTGTGGAGCCATGTTTTCAGATAGCTTTGTGGTGGCTGAAGCCCGAGTGGCCCCATTCCTACTGGCCTCACTTGTGATGCTGCTAATAGGGAAGCTCCACTGGGATGGTCGCCTGACTCTGCCAGAAGGCCCCAAGCAGCAGTTCCTTGGCTTTTCTTCTTATCGGAGAGAGATCTGGTACCTGCTGTGCCTCGTGGCCGTGCTCTTGGTTTGCGTGCGCGCCTCCAGTTTCTTCCACCAGTGCCGTGAAGAAATCCCTCAGTGTCGGCCCTCTCTTTTCCTCTCCCCTCTTGTCAGCCTGAGAAATACACGGGCCAAGAATCTCTTCTACCTCCTGTGCGTGGCCTTGCTGGCTGGTCTGGTCTATGCGGTGCGGAGCTGGCTGCGACATTATGGCAACCTGAACAGCTCAGACCCCCTTGTACTCTTTGTGCGCTGGGGTTTCCCGCTGGTGGTCCTCTGCATTGCCTGCTACTGGGCTGTCGCCTCCAGCACTGACGACTCTCTTGGCAAGCTGCAGGAGCTGGTGCAGGTGGCAGTTGTGGCCTTTCCATGGGCTGTCTATGGACTAGCATCTCTAGGGCTGCTGCTCTTGCTGTGCAATCCCATGACAGTGTTTGCAAAGGACACACGGGAGTCAGCAGGATCCATTGTCACCCCCTACCTGGGGGTTCCCAGCTCTGAAGTCGACTTACTTCACGTCATCCCTCAGATCTACAAGAGGATGCAGGAGTCTCAGAAGAGCCGTCTGGAGCGGGGCAACTGCAAGGCCACTGTTGCAGCATATGGGCTGGGCAGTGTGTACTCAGCAGCCCTGGTCATAATGCTCACCTTGCTGGGCTTCCTCTTGATGCTTCTGCACAGTGAGCGGCTCAGTCTTGCCTTCCTGCTTCTCTTCCTGGAGGCCTTCGTGCTGCTGCACATCCACACACGTGCCAGAGGCCTTGCTGGAGATGCTGGTGAGTCAGGGCTCACTCAAGCATTCTCTGGATATGTAGCCTGGGCCTTGTGTGCAGCAACTCTGTCTTATATTCAGTGGGAGAGGCAGAGCCTAGTCTTTGCTCCTGGGGCATGGTGGTGCACCCATCCTCAGGGGATGCTTCTGCCTTTTTTAGAGGTGCTTAAAGACTGTTGTAAGAGAGGTGCATGCAGCAGGGATGTAGTGTCTGGGGAGGTGTAGTACTTTCTGTCAGGGAGCGGGGCTCTAAAACCATCCCTTCTCTTTATGGTGCAAGCAGCCGTCACACTCTAATGCCACTGACAGAGGTCAGTAGGAGGGCAGGGAGCAGAGGTGATGCCTGCCTGTTCAGTGCATCAATGGTGGGAGCACAACTGGTTCTGTCTCTCAGAGATCATGCAAAGGGAACCTGGAAGAAAAGTCAGTAGGCATTTTTTGACTGTGGATCTGTATTGTTCCTTGATGCTGATCTCTCTCTTATATTTTAATTTCAGAGCCTTTTTCAGTGCCCTGGTATGCAGTCATCTCCTGGCTTCTTGCTGCTTCCCAGTTCTTCTATTCCACAGGCCACCAGCCCATCTTTCCAGCCATCCACTGGAATGCAGCCTTTGTGGGCTTCCACCTTGACCACAGCACGAATGTCCTGCCTGCTGTCTTGGTGGGCGCCAACACCTTTGCATCCCATATCCTCTTTGCAGGTAAATCAGTTTCTTCTGGGCTGTAGAACCTGAGCAGACACAGCTCACTGCTTTGCCTTGTCTGGAGGCCTGCAGGACAAGCACAAAGCCATGAAGGCTTCAGCACCATCTCAGCAGCAGCATTCTCACTGTCCCCTTCTGGGGCTATAGAGCTGCCTGTGGTCTCTAGCCTCCATGCACTTATGCCTGAGCAGCATACTGGAGCTGAAACATATGCTTCCTGCACGTCCAGGGTGTGATGGCAGAGCCTAGACTGTTTCTCACCTCCTGGGTCCCCGTAACTTCATGTGCCTTTGTCCTTGAGGTAGTCGGCTGTCCCCTGCTCCTGCTTTGGCCCTTTGTGTGTGAGATGCCCAGCTCGCAGAGGAGGAAGCCCAAGAAGGACCCTCGGCAGGAGCTGCAGGAGGTGGAGGAGCATATGATGGAGATGAGGCTGCGGGAGTCCCCAGAGAAGTTCTCTGCTGCTCTGCTGCAGCTGGGGCTGAAGTACCTCTTTGTCCTTGGGACACAGGTACGGAGAGAGGCGGAATGGGGGAAGGCTGTCCAAGATCAAAGTGGGTTGCTGTGAGAACCGTGGGACCCTCTGATGAAAGAAAGCAGTGAACCAGGGCACAGGCAGGCTCCTGCATGCTACATCTGGTTGCGGGTGCTAGAGCAGTTGCGCAGGTCCTCTTTTTCCGCCATGCGATTTGCTCTGTGCTTTGAGAAGGACTCTAGTGCAAGATCCACAGCACAGATGAGGCTGCTTTTCCTACTACCCCCAAAGTAGATGGATCTGTTCAGAAACTGCAGGGTTGTAATCCTGCTCCCTGACTTCCTGACCATGCATATTTGTTTTTGTAGCAGCTCTGGTTTTCATCTGATCTTATACTGTGGCCATGTGGGGAGTTAAACAACAGACAGTTAATCCGGTGAAAGAAGTGACTATCTTCGGGGGGGTTTAGCCCGTCACATCATTCTTAGTCTGCTCAGACTGGAGACAGTGCAAGGGAGGGGGTAGACTCTGCAGCAGGAGAGCACGAGTGCCTCTCGGTGAGCTCTGGCGCGCCGCAGCGTTGAGCCCTCCTCTGTACTGTCACAGTCTGGCCTCACGAGGGCCTGCGTGTGTCCCAAGCTGCTTGTGTTTCCTGACCTGAGGACAAGATGGAAGGGAATCCTCTTTGGGATGCTTGTTTCTGGTGTGCATTGTACCAGCTTCTCAGGTGTGTGCAGTTTGGTACTACCTTCAGATATGAACCTAGTGACAAGCAGGTCTCTCCAGAGTCACTTGTAAATTGTTTTTCCTGATCTTTCCCACAGCTTCTGGCCTGTGTTTGTGCAGCTATGATCCTCAGGAGGCATCTCATGGTCTGGAAGGTCTTTGCCCCAAAGTAAGTCTCAGGAGTTGCTCTGATACTGGGTTAGTTTTCATATCCTTGACATCTTGACTAAAGTTCATGTTGGAAGAGACCTTGTGACTGATCTACTGACTTCTAACTCAGATGCTGTAAGACACTGTCCTTAGCTAATTCCCACTTTAAGTTCAGGAGCTGGACTTGAGCTAAAGCCCAGAAAATTCTCACTATCTTGATTTCCAAGAACACATAGAGGCCACTTGGGGAGATAAGAATATTTAGGGCAGAGAGAAAAAGGTAAGATACCAAACTAGAAATAGTAAATCCAGAAATGCTTAACTAGCAAACTTCTGGATTAGTAGAAGTGTGAGGTGGCCTGGGTCTCCTGAGGGATTCAAAATCACACCTGAGCATTGTCCTGAATAGCCTCTAAACCAGAGGCATGCTTGTCTTCTGCTCTGTAGGCATCAGCTGCTGGGGAGTGAGTGTAAGTCAGGTTTTAGGACGTGGAGGGCCCTACCAGCCTTTCACTAATGGGAAAATTAGTCTGCTAGGGTTGATGGTGGTAGCCTGTCTTTGCAGGCATGCTGACTGTGGTATCCCTGCTGCATCTGTTCTACCTGCAGGTTCCTCTTTGAGTCACTGGGTTTTGTGGTGAGCAGCATCTGCCTGCTGCTGGGGATCTCCCTGGTGATGCGTGTGGACTGTGCTGTCAGCACCTGGTTCAGCCAGCTTCAACTCAGGTAGCATTGGAGACATAGGGATCCTGACCTGCTCGTCAGCCAAGGCTATGGTTGCCTCCTTGCCTCCACTGGGCTAGGAGGGATACACGAGCCACCAGCAACAAGTGCCTGCTGACAGCAGTTAGGAATTATCCACAGCTCCGTTTCAGCACTGCACAAAAGGACCGGAGCCAGCTGTTTCCCACTCACTGCGATGATGTTTCTCAGTTCTGAAGGTCAGAGCTTTCGCTGGGTGTTTGTTGGTAGCAGGAGGACTCTGCTGCAGAAGCCAAAGAAGCAAGAGTTCTGAAGTGCTCTTCTGGAGAAACACTAACCTGTTGTCCTGCTGCTACTTTTCTGACAACTGTCCCCACTGTGCAGCTGGTCAGCTTTGGTGGCCAGAAAGTTACCACCGTGCATGTGCAGAGATGGTGACTCATGGAAAGGGCCTGCTGAGGAGGAGAGAGGAGACTGGGAGGAAGGAGGAGGTTGGGAGGAGAGGGGAGGTCTTGTAGCCACCATTTCTCTTTATGCATTCAGTTTTCATGCTGGAATCAAAATGTCCATGCTCACACATGCAGATGGTTTGTGGAGTGTTGTTGGCAGCTGCTCCTCTGTAAAGTCAGGTGATTGCTCTGTAGCAAGGCCACTCCTGCCCTACACTCACTCTCATTTTCCTGATCTTCCTCAGCCTTCTGAAAGGCAGTGGGGAGCTCCCTCATACACCCTGAAGTAGGTTTAGCTTGTTGATGTGTATGGTAGCTGAGAGAACTGTGTCCTTGACCAAGAAACTCCTTTTCTGCTCTTGGCCTGTCAGTGTCCCCTTGGACACTGGACACAGTCTGCTGGCACAGCAACCAATGCTCCCAATCTCCTCCTAAGTGTGTGCTGCTGGATGCTGACCTTGGTATGAGCTGCAGGGTATGGGAACAGCTGCTTGAAAACCTTGAGCAAGGTGACAACTCTTCTGGGAGGTGGCTTATCACTGCTGTCTGTATATGTACTCAGGGTTATGTTACCGTGGAGGGACCTCAGGCACTGCAGCCAGTGGCATTTATAATCCCATATTTGGTGCTTATCTCTTGCTTGACTTTAGTGTTCAGTATAGGACATCATATCACATTTGAGCTTAGTCCAAACCCTTCCGTTGGCTGCTCGCAGCCAGGAGACATATTTCTTTCTTCAGAGACAGAGGTAGAGGGCAGTAACCATGGTGCCTGGCCACATCTGATCTGAGTTCACCCTGCAGATTTGATGGGAACTGTGATTCTTTACTGCCCTGAAATACTCTGTGTGGCATTATTTGGTGCTATGAAACCTTTTTTCTGCTCTTTCCTGGGGGAAAACAGACAAATGCTTGCCTGGGATTCCTACATTGATTTTGTTCTGATCCATTTTTTTTCTTATGCATCATGACTCTGTGCTCCTTGTTGCAGACTGCTAGTGTAACTCCAGGGTCTTCCACTCTTGGAGAGTTTCAGGGATATGGTCTTGTCACCTTTCACAATTTCACATTTTGCCATGATGCCCAGGTGCCCAGTTAGCAGAAGACAACTCTTGAGGGCAGGTGTAATTTTATGGTTTACCCCTGAAAAATCATAGAATCATTCCAGTTGGAAAAGACTTTTGAGATCAAGTCCAACCATTATCTAACTGCCAAGTGTCATCCTAAACTGTGACCCTTAGCACCACGTTCTGCATCTTTTAAACATCTCCAGGGTGGGGCATTCAGCCAGATCCCCAGGGAACCTATTCCAGTGTTGGGCAGTGAGGAGGGTGCTGTGGGTGACAGTGTCAGGGGCTTTACTAAAGTCCAGATAAATAATGTCCACAACCTTTCCCTCATCCATGAAGCAAGTCACGTTGTCATAGAAGGAAATCAGGTTCATTAAGTAGGACTTAATGCTGACTGGGCCTGATCACCTGGTTGCCCTGCATGTGAAGCATGATGGCACTCAAGATGACCTGCTCCATGACCTTCCCTGCCACTGAGGTCAGATTGACAGCTCTGTAGTTTCCCAGGTCCACCTTCTGGCCCTTCTTGTAGATGGGCATCACGTTTGCCATCTCTGGTCAGGAGGACCTGCCCAGTTAGTCAGGGCTTCTAGTAAATGATGGAAAGTGAGTGAGCACCTCTGCCAGTTCCTTCATTACTCCTGAGTGTATGCCATCTGGCCTTGCAGACTTGTGTATGTTTAAGTGATGCAGCAGGTCCTAACCGTCTCCTCTTGGATTATGGGGGCATCATTCTGCTGCCCATCCTTATCTTCCAGCTCAGAGGGCTGGGTATCCAGCAAACAACTGGCCTTACCTTCTTTGCCTCAGTCTTTAGTAACCTTGAACCTTAGCCTCTTCCTTGACCTTCCTCAGCTTGTTCCTTGACCATAATGTTTCCCCTTGCCTTCAACAAAGGGCAGAGATTCTCCTTAGTCCTCCTTCTCTTGCTAATACATTTGTAGAAGCATTTCTGTTCCCTTTACAGTTGAAGTCAAATTAATTTCCAGTTGGGGTTTGGCCCTTCTAATCTTCTTCTTGCATAGCCTTGTAACAACTCTATAGTCCTTTTTGAGTGGCCTGTCCCTTCTTCTACAGACCCTGAACTCGTTTTTCCTCTGAATTGCAACCAAATCTCTCTGTTCTACCAGGCTGGCCTTTGCCACTGCTTGAAAGATGCTTCCTCTCTCTATTCAACCTTCTCTCCTGAAGCATGTCCAGCCTCTCTGAATTCTGTGGTCCTCTAGGACTTCCTTCCAAGATACTGCTGACCAGTCTCTGAAGCAGGCCAAAGACTACCTGCTGGAAGTCCCAGCTGGCAGCTCTGCTGACCCCCTCTTTATTTCTCCAGTAGCTGAGAACTCTATTGAGATTGCCGTGCCCAAGGTGGTCTTCAGCCATTACATCACCCACCAGTCCTTTGTTCACAAACAGCAGGTCTAGCAGAGTACCTTCCCAGGATGTCATCTTCAACATTCTGACACAGCCTGTATCCTCCACATACTCTAGGAACCTTTGGGACTGCTCTTCTCTGCTGCATTTCCAGCAGACATAAGGGAAACTGAAGTCCTCCATGAGACTTGTTATATGTTAGGGTGTTAGGGTGCAATTCCAGGGAGACTTAAAGAGCTTTGATACTGGATTTTCATTGTCTGACCTCCTCCTGATCTGCTGGCTGTACTCTCCTAGTTCACAGACTGAAAGAAATGTTTGGTTTGGAAAGGACCTTAAAAGATCATTTTATACCAAACCCTCTGCTATCTTCAGTCAAAGCCTGATCCAGCTTGGTCTTGAACATTTCTGAGGAGAGGGCATCCACAACTTCTCTGGGCAATCCGTTTCACTGTCTCACCATCCTCATAGTGATCAATTTATTCTTAGTAACTATGTGTATCCCTTTTCAGTTTGAAACCATTACCCCTTGTCCTGTCACTACACTCCCTGATAAAAGAGCCCTTCCCCATCTTTCTTTGTATCCCCTTTTAAGTACTGGAAAGTGGCAATAAGGTCTCCCTGGAACCTTCTCTTCTGCAGGCTGAACAACCTCAGCCTTACATCTTCTGCCCTGTGGGCCTGTCCTGCTTAACTTCACACAGCCAGGGACTGATTCGTAGCTGGTGTGACTCCCTGGGCTGCCTCACCACCTGGATGTACACACAGCAGTGCTAGTGCAAGGCAAGGGTGTGATAGTTTTTTTTATATAAAAATTACAAAATATTAATATGAATACTTTAATAGTAGTTATTAATATCAGCAGTTCACCGGATCACATGAATTTCAGTTGACAGCAAGTATTTACACAAAAGGTACTTACAAACACAGAATTAAACAGTCTAAAGCAGTCAGAATTTGGAAAATAGGAAAGTGGGAAAACTGCTGCTGTGACTCAAAAGCTATAGATGCTGTGACTCGAGCTCCTGCAGGCAGGAACCCAGTTAATGAGCCGCTAATGGGGGAGAAGCCGATAGGGGTTCACTGGAGAATCCTGTAGAGGGAGCTACACAATCAAGAATCATAGAATGGTAAGGTTGGAAGGGACCTCAAGGATCATCTAGTTCCAACCCCCTGACATAGCAGGGACACCTCCCACTAGTACAGATCACTCAAGGCCGCCTCCAACCTGGCCTTGAACCCCTCCAGGGAGGGAGCAGCCACAACCTCCCTGGGCAACCTGCGCCAGTGCCTCACCACCCTCACTGTAAAGAACTTCCTCCTAACATCCAGTCTAAATCTCCCCTCTGCCAGTTGAAACCCATTGGCCCTTGTCCGCCCTTGTCCTGTCATTGTAAGACCTTGTCAGTAGTCCCTCCCCAGCCTTCCTCTAGGCCCCTATCAGATACTGGAAGGCTGCTCTAAGGTGTTCTTGAAGCCTTCTCTTCTGCAGGCTGAAGAGCCTCAACTCTTGTAGCCTGTCCTCCTAGGAGAGCTGCTGCAGCCCTCTGATCATCTTCATGGCCCTCCTCTGGACCCGCTCTAGCAGCTCCATGTCCAATCCCAGAACGGTTAAGAATCGCTGTAGAATTGCAGGCTTTTTCAACTCGTTCCCCTATTAATTACATTTTGAAAATTGAAACTGTCCAATAGGCACAAGCATCAGGAGTTTTGGACAGTTAATTCAAAGTGTTGTGCCTGACACATATATTCCCCAAAAAGCAGTAAGGCATGTGTTTGGGCTGCACAAGACCGTGGTGCTGCATTGCTACCCCTAACTGAAGCAAATCCCCATTGTCTGTTTTGTCTGCTCTATCTGCTTCCTGAACTCAACTTCTGGACCCTATAAGGGGAGGAGGAGGGGCAGTGGCCAAACTAGTCTCGCTGGGTTTTTTACCATAACAAAGCGGTAGCAGCATGCAGCAGGGGAGGCATGAGCAGGGCAGGAATGTGTCAGCCCATAATGAGATGGGTTTAAGCAATCCCACCCTTACAGTGGAGTTATTTGCAGTATACTGTGACTCCTTATCTATTTGGGTCTTGTTGCGGAGGAGGGGCATGCCACTGGGTGAGGGTGGATCACTGTGGAGGAGAGGAAGAGGTTACAGCAGCTGACCAGTGAAATTTCACTTAATGTGAGATTAGTTCAGATAATGTATATTGCTGAACCCCAGACAGATCTTGTAACCTGGTCAAGGCCTTGGCGCCAGGATGCTTATGCTGGCAGAAATCCTTATGGTCACTAATGCTGTAGAACTGGCCCCTGATTTCCCGGCAGCTGCCACCCTGGGCTTCATTCTCTCCCATCTCTGGGACTAGCACTTCTTTCAGCTGTTACCATAACGCTGTTGAACTTTCTTGTGCCTGTTGTTCGTGGTCAGAGCACTCAGCCAGTACTTAGGCACCCTCTTCTTATCCATCCATATCACCCTTCTGTCTTCCTGATAAGGCTATCACCTCACAGTCCTAGGAGGCCAGAGCAGAGAGTATAGCAGAGCTGCAGCACTGTGAGTGCACATTTGTGTGCAAACTTGCTGGAGACAAACAAAACTCGCAGTAGCAAAGCTGCAAGTATGTTATCATCACTGTAGGCATGCCATGGACCACCTTGGCCAAGGCAGACTGGCTACTACACCAAAGAATTCAAGAAGACAAGATTTGTGAGAGCTGGAAATGGTCTCACTTTGTTTCACTGACTGTTGTAGCCTTTTCCAGCCTTCACCGGCTGCTCACAAGCTGATTGTTTGTCTGCCATTCTCCTGAGTGTGCTGGAGATGGCAGAGTTACTGCTGGTTCGAGGTATCATGACTTTGGGAGCAGGACATGCTGTTAATTCTAGAGTAGGTACTGCTGTTTGCTGATTTAAAACCCTAAGCAGTAACCAGAGGAAGGTGCCCACTAGTCCAGGCCAAGGTTCCTTGGGAAACCTAACATGCTGGGGAGCAGGCTCTGCCCTGTATTTCCCTACTGAGGCTGTTGCCTGAGCCTGTTTGGTCTCTCCTGGAACACGCACAGAATTCTGGAATCACAGAAAAGAAAAACCTTTAAGATTATCTAGTCCAACTGTTAATGTAGCACAGTGCACCACATCTACATGTCTTTTTAAATACCTTCAGGAAGGGTGACTTCAGCACTTCCCTAGCCAGCCTGTTTCAGTGCTTTGCAACCCTTCAGGTGAAGAAAATTTTCCTAATCTGCAGTGTAAACTTTCCATGATGAAAGTTGAGGCCATTTTCTCTTGTCCTATTTCTAGTTACTTGGGACAAAAGACCAAGAACCACGTTGCTCCAAGCTCTTTTCAGGTTGTTGTAGAGAGTGATAAGGTGCTGCCTTTTCTCCACAGCGAACAGCCCCAGTTCTCTCAGTCAGAGCCTTCGCAGACTTCATTGCCCTTCTTTGGACTTCCTCAATGTCACTGTAGTGAGGGACCCAAACAGTTTGTTTCTGGTCCCTGTGTCCCTGGCCTGAGCGTGACAGGGAATGTGTCATTGTCAGCGGAGCAGTTTCCATCCTGCACTCCACAAGGCTGCTGTGTTTTGGGCTTCTGCATGTGTCCTCTGTGACAGGGCTCCTACGTAGCACTCTGTCATTCTGGACAGGGAGAGAGCTCCACTGGGAAACATCCTGTGCTCATGCCAGTAGCAGGATGGTGTTTCTTATGGTCTTGGTGTGGGGTAGGGGCAGAGTTTTAGCTGCCTGAGAAGTGGTGACTAAAAGCTGCTGTTGCTATGAACGGTTGTGATTGATCTCCCCACTCTGGTTTATGTGGCCAGTGCTGTAGATGGCACTGCTGTGGGTAGGTCAGGGCTTGGTGTATCTGCTGCCATGCCCTTTTCTCCATCTCTTCTCTCTCTGTTCTTTAATCAACACTTTGGGCTGCTTGTCTACACCAAGGCGCTGTCGTGTACTTGGTGTGTTGTGTCTCCCTGCCCTCCAGGGAGGAGGCCTGTGGAGTACTGCCTTCTCCCTTGACCTTGGACTGTGTGACTTGGAATGAGATTGCTGGTTATTTTTTGTTCTTAACCTCTCTGTGCCTCAGTACCCCATGTTGGGATTTAAAAAAAAAAAAAAAAAAAGGGGATGGACCCAGTTCTGGAAAGCGATTTGGGAGCTCTGCATGCAGTGTGGTGCTATGCTTTCCTGGGTGTAACTACGTATCTGTCTGTTAATGCTTTTGCTTCCATTCAGCAGCTGCACTTGGAAGGTGGAGGTGATGGTTGAGTCTCTGCTACAAAGTAGAGCCTTTCTTTCTTCTGACTTAACCCCCACCCTGCAACAGGCAAGTTGGCAAGGCTTGTACCTGACTGACAGCTTCACCTTCGAGCTCCTGCCGTCCTTGTGGCCAGTGCCCCTCGAGCCTCTGCTTGCCATGCTGGGCTACCGCCTCCGCACCTCGCCTGGCCAGGGAGGACTCGCTTCCTTAGTGATTAATTAATTAATCGGGGACGGGGGGATCATTTGCTGTCTTCGGGTGTCACGGGGCTCCGGGCGTCCGCTAAACAGTTGTCTACAAATAAAACGGTGAGATCCATGCCAGGTGGCGCTCGTCTCCTTTTCCGCGCCACTGGTGCGGGCCGCGGGTGGGTGGGACCCTTTCAGTGAGACGCCATCGGTTCCAGTTTCCGGTGCCCTCAGCGGCAGCTTCGCTTACCGATGAGATTTGGTCTTTCGTGGCCCCCACCTTTCTGGGCTTGCGGCTGCTGGCTCCGCCCCTTCTCGCCACGATTGGTTGTTTCGTTAGGGATCATCGCTTCCGCTGCGTCTCACCTGCCAATGGCGGCGGCGGCTCTGCTGACGCCGGCCAATCGACGAGTCAGCAGCGGGAGAGGCGAGGCGCGCGGGGTAGCTGATGGCGGTAGCTATGAAGCGGCGGCGCGGAGAGCATCCAGAGCCCGGCTGTCTGCAGGCTTGGGCTGCCGAGAGCCAAGCCCTGGCCAGCCGCTGGCGGGTGCGATGGGTTCTGTTCCTTCTCCCCGCTCCGTTCCTCCCGTTTCTCCCCGTTTCCTGAGCTGTACAATCCACAGCCGTGCTGTCTCTGAAACGACTGCCCAGGGAATGGTGCCGCCCGGGGCCAAGCTGGTGTGTGATTATTTCCCTTGCAGGCAGCGCGGTGCTCGGGGCACGGCGAAGTTGCGGCGCGGGAGCTACGACATCAGCGAGACGGCTTCGGTGAGCTCCTCCTGAGGATGCGGGGTGAGTGGCAGCCCAGGCCGCCCTGCCCGTGCTGTACCTTCACAGAATCAAAAGACTATCTAGTCCAACTTTCCTGCTAGAGCAGCACCACCTAGAGCAGGTCACGTAGATATGCATCCAGTGGGTTTTGAATGTTTCCAGGGAAGGAGACTCCACAGCTTCTCTGGGCAGCCTATTTCAGTATTCTGCCACCCTCACAGTGGATAAGTTTCGCCTTACATTCATGTGGAATCTGCTATGCTACAGCTCGCACCTATTGCCCCTTATCCTATCACTGGACATGACTGAGAAGAGCCTGGCTCTGTCCTCCTGACCCTTGCCCTCTATGTGTTTATCAGCATTATTGAGGTCACTCCTCAGTCTCCTCCAAGCTAAAGAGACCCAGCTCCCTCATCCTTTTCCCACAAGGGAAGTGTTCCACTACCTTAGTCGTGTTTGTGGCTCTGTGCTGGATTCTTTCAATCAGTTTTCTGTCTTGAACTGAGGGCCTCGCCAGAGCAGAGGGGGAGGAGAAGCTCTCTTGATCTAACCACAGTCCTTCTGATACACCCCAGAATTGGCCTTCTTGGCCACAGGAGCATGTTGCTGGCATGGTGTCATCCTGTTGTCCAGCAGGACTCACAGGGCCCTTTCCCCAGAGCTGCTTGCTATCAGATCAGTCCCCAGCCTATACTGGTACATGAGATTCACCTTTTCCAGGTGCAAGACTCTACACTTGCATTTGTTGGATTTCATTAAGTTTCTCTTTGCCCAGCTTTACAGCCTGACAGGTGCTGCTGAATGCAGCCAGTCTTCAGGTGTGTCAGCCATTGCTCCCAGTTTTGTATCACCAGCAAACTTGCTGACAGTGCACTCTGTTTCCTCACCCAGGTCACGAATGAATATATTGAACAGTACTGGTCCCAGCACTGATCCCTGAGGCACCCCACTAGATACAGGCCTCCAACTAGACTCTTTCCCATTAATCACAACTCTCTGACTTCTTTCACAGAATTGTCAGGGTTGGAAGTGACCTAAAAGATTATCCAGTCCCAACCCTCCCTCATTGGGCAGGGACACTTTCCACTAGATCAGGTTGCCCAACGCTACATCCAGCCCGGCCTTAAAAACATCCGGGGATGGGGTTTCCACCATCTCTCTGGGCAACCTGTTCCTGCATCTCACCATCCTTACAGTGAAGAAATTATTTTCATCTAAATCTACCCTCTTCTAGCTTGGATCCGTTTCCCTGAGTTCTATCCCTACTCAACACCCTGAAAAGTCCCTCACCAACTTTTTCATAGGTTTCCTTCAGATATTGGAAGGCCACAATAAGGTCTCCTTGGACCCTGCTCTTCTCCAAACTGAACAATCACAACTCTCTCAGTCTGTCTGCATAGGAGAGGTGCTCCAGCCCTCTGATCATCCTCATGGTCCTTTCTGGACATGTTCTAGCACATCCATATCTTTTCTGTAATAGAGGCTCCAGAACTGGACACAGTACTCCAGGTGGGATCTCGCGAGAGCAGTACAGAGGAGTAGAATCACTTCTCTTGACCTGCTGGCCATGCTTCCCTTGATGCAAGCCAGGGTATGGTTGGCTTTCTCTAGCCCATATTGAACTTCTCATCCCCCAGCACCCCCAAGTCTTTTTCTTCAGATCTGTTCAGTACCTGGGAGTGTCCCAACCCAGATGTAGGACCCTACACTTGGTCTTGTTGAACCTTGTGAGGTTGGCATGGGCCCACCTCTCCAGCCTGTCAAGGTCCCTCTGGATGGTATGTCTGCCACACCACACAGCTTTGTGTCATTCCTTCAGCCAGTTCCCAATCCACCTCACTACCCAACCATCTAGACCATGCTGCCTCAGTTTAGCTGCAAGGATGCTGTGGGAGATGGTGTCAAATGCATTACTGAAATCAAGATAAACCACATCCACTGCTCTACCATCATCTGCCCACCTGGTTGTGTTCTCATAAAAGGCTGTCAGGTTGGTCAAACAT
>VWZE01021304.1:31002-52011 GCA_013396675.1 Eubucco bourcierii | reverse complement strand
GAGTTCCTTGGCAGGAGCAGAAGCAGAGGCAGAGAGGTGTTGTGCCATGCTGGCCTGTGGGGCAGCTGAGGTAGTAGGCTGTATTTTTGCCTGCGATGTCCTGCCTTAGTCAGTTTTCAGTTCCAAGCTTTTGTGCTCTTCAAAAATTAGTTGAGTAATAGTGGCTTGTAGGTTCCCTGCACAAGTGCGCAAGCCACTTTATTGCATCTTGAAAGGGGTGAAAATGGAAACTAATTACCCAAACCCCAGAGTACATTTAAGTTTTTGTTGGTTTTTTTTTTGCCTTAGTAGAGACACTTTTGTTCCTTTTAGTATCTGCTACTTCACTTCTGCTTTTCTTTTTGCAACTCCTGAGATTTAGACCTTCTCAGTCCTACTGAGTCAGTGCCAGCAAATTGTCAGCTTGGTGGAATTGATGGTTTCAGGGGCATGTTTTGCAGCTGGGTAAGGCGAACAGTGTCTTCAAAAAGAAATTTCTACTTTAGCATAGTTTCTTTCAGCATACCTGAACTGTGAAAAGTTACTTTGCGACTGGAAACAGGTTCCTTTTCAGTTGCCATTTTTGGGTCAGTGCTACTGGCAGCCATCTTGCTGAGTTGAGCCTTAGCATAGTAAGTAGCTTTGCAAGAGGTAAGAGACCGTGGTTTTTGAAGAGATGCTCATTTTCATGTGCCTACCTTGAAGCAGTGTTTGAAAACTTGCCATTTCGACCATGAACATGAACTTGGCTGCTCACTTGTTACGTGTTTATCCCGTAAGAGGTTACAGCCATCAAGTAGCTCACTTCTTTGCTTTAATGGATACATTTTTTAATGGATTTTTTTTTTAAAACATTTGATTGGGAAAAGCAGTTCAGTCTGTAATGTGGATGTTCAGGGTGGTAAGAAATCACTCTTAGGTGTTGTCTCAGAAATGAGTTCATGAGGATATGTGGTGGTTTGGGAGTTACCTGCTCCCCCACACTTTGTAAAATCACCCAGACTAGACTCAAGTCAGCTGGAAGTTAAGGAATGAAGCTATATTTACAGCTCGACATAATATACAAAGAGATATATATATACAATATACATGAATATTTGCAGAAATATACAAGCTAAAGGTAATACAGAAACACAATACCCCTCCCAGAAACCAAAATCCCCAAGAGGGCCTCCCAACCACCCTTCCACCATCTTTCCACCCCTCTGTCTTACCCAAGGGTCTGGCTTATGTGCAAAGTGAGTTTGGGGGATTAGCCAGGGGTTTAGAAGCAGAGTGGTTAGTTAGGTTACTCAGCAGAAACACCAGAAGACAGCAGCTAGAAAGAGAGACTCTCTAAATCTTACCTATATTTGTGTCCTTGTTCTCGTATGTCTCAGCAAGCCTATAAGTGAAGTAGACATCACCGCTGTTTTCTTTTTACAGCCTATAATCTAATTTTTTTAAGTTAAAATATTCCAATTAACCTCAAACCAGCACAGAATATTAATAAAAGACTCACCACCATGAGGGAGGCATGGCTGTTTTCACTTTCGTTACTGCAGATGAGAATTGTTCTGGGTCGTCTTGTGCTGTACTTTCAGCACAGGCTTGCAGGAACAACTTATTTTCATAGTTTGTGTGGGGCTTTGGAAGTTGTTAGTTGTTTTCAAAAGAATCTGTAATTTGGAATCCCTTTCTACTCTTTCTTTTCATATTATGCACCAAAGTGCATCACCTCCAGACATTATTCCTATGCTGAAGGGGAGTTCTGACACACAGAAAAATGATAAGCAATAAAAGTTGTAAAAAGTATCCCTTGCACTCCTTCGCTATGTCAAATGAGGCTGTTGGACTACTTTGCTGGGAGAGATAGAAGGCTGAGCATGGGAACAGGGACCTTGTTATTGTTGGTCTTTGGGTCTAGTACGTATTTGCTTCAATTTTATTAATGTCTTCAGCTTATGCAAGTGTGACTGTTAGCTGTGCTGAGAATTATGGCCTCACTTATGGCCCCTTTAGGGTCAGGCTTGATGCAGGCTTTGAATATCCTAATTTCAGAACAGGTCTTAAGCTGTGTCTTGTGTTTTGTGACCTTTTGTTGAGTCAGTAAAGCAAAAGAGTGAGACAGAAATTCTGTGTGAGGGAGCTGACAAAAAGGATGAGCAGAGGAGATGATCTCTAAAGGATTTGTACCAGGCACGCTACAGGGAAGCTCACTGAGAAGCTTTAAAATTTACTTGGGTTAGCTGCCTGTCCTTGCCCTTTGCTAGGGCAAGTTTACTAGCAAACATAGGAAGGTTGGTGGGCAAGAGCCCCAGCCTATGCTTTTGGCTTTCCTGCCTAGTGTTTTCAGTTCAGGCTCAGTGATGCACAGATGTTGGGAATTGTCTAAGCATGATTGAGGTGTACAGATGTATTATTTTGCTTCATTATTGAGTAACAGTGTGAGGAACTCCTAACAGAGATGCAATGAGGGTAGATGGCGGTGATAATAGTACTTAAAACTGCCACTGGAACATGGGCAGTACTTGTCTCTAGAAGTCCTGACCCTTGTCTGTAGGAGAAGTAACATCACTCCCTTGTGTGTAGCTGGCATTTAATTTTGTAATATATTTCTGTCGTTGTCAAAACTGTCTGGTGCAATAACTGAAACTGGCCGCCCTACACATTTATTTATGCTTTTTCTTGGAGCCTTACTCCATTTTTAATGCCTCCAAACTTTTTGATTGCTCTAAGTGCAGTAAAGTACTGCCAACATTGATTCAGCTCTCATTTCTTTCTTAAGAAAGTGCAGACTTAGTTCCTCAGTACTAAAACTTTTTTTTTTTTTTTTTTTTTTTTATTCAGCAGAACCAAGTGGAACTCTTACTTACACTCTCCATCACCGCTGTGTGTTGAGTCATGCTTGGACTTTATTCTCAGATTTGTATACCTTTTGGGTTTTTGGACAGTTTTGGTCCAAAAACTTCCACTTGCTGCCCAGTTTATTTTCCATCTATTTTCACCCTGTATCTGAGCATGTTTTTTCAGATTACACAGCGTTCTCTGCATCCTGAGGGACAACCGCTCATTTTCACTGACAGTTTATGTAGCCAAAGTCTGGCAGCAGTTTCTTAGCCTTTAGACACATGTCTCCTATGGAGAGGGCTGTGAATTATATTCACACTTTGAAAAAACTGAACAGAGTATTGTTTGTTTCTGGTATGCCTTATCTGAAGTTTAAAAATCTTACCTGCTCAATTCATTTTCAGTGGCCGGGATCTAATGTGGAGACAAGGTCCTCACAGATGGATTTTGTGTTACACACTGTTAGGAACACAAGGTTCTGTCTGACCTTCCAGTGTACTGGATGTTTTCTTACTGCTCTTTCAGTGTTCTTTGAAATCCAAGATATTTTTAGGACTTACCAAAACCACAATTAAGGCTGAAGATCACAGAATAGCAGAATCACAGAATGTTAGGGGCTGAAAGGGACCTCGAAAGATACGTACTTCAACCCCACTGCCAGATCAGGATCACCTATACCAGATCACACAGGAATGGGTCCAGGCAGCTCTTGAATATCTCCCAAGGGGGAGACTCCACAACTCTCCCCTGCAGCCTGTTCCAGTGTTTGTCATCTTCACAGTGAAATGAAGTGTGCCTCAACTTCCACCCGTTGCCCCTTGTCCTGTCATTGGGCCACCAAGAAGAACCTGACTCCCTCCTCTTGGCACTGACTCTTTACATATTTATAAACATTCATTTATAAACATCATTCCTCAGTCTCATCCAGACTTTTATAAAGAGATCCACCCACCTCAGTCTTCTCGTAAGGTGATGGAATTCATGAACTCCATGTGTCCAGCTGCCTTGTGTCTTGCTGGATTCAAAGATTGTAATGTCTCAGATTGAAGGGAATGGAAGCCAAGGTCTGTCTTACTGCACTTTTGAGTGAAGAAAGTACAAAGGCATCCTGCCTGGTTGTGGCAGTCCAGGAAAGACAAGTTTTACAATTCCTAATACTGTTCACTTAAAATAATGTTGTCTGTCATTTAGAATGTGTTCAGTATGCTACCAGTTATTATGTGAAGCTTGAAAAACAAGCTGGCTACCCTCACAGACTTGGTTGACACTGTTTCCTCTTTTACATGTCAAATAAAGGAGTCAATACTGAATAACTTGTATTGAAAAATCTTCTCTTGATAGGTGAGAGGTCCTGAAGTGACATCACGCTCTATGTCACATCTCTTAAACAGGCTTTTAAAAACACAGTGAGCATGCCAACTGATGCATTGCTGTCATGATCTGCCTTTTTGCAGAGCTGCTTGCTCTGCAATTTCCAGTCAAGGTTTGAGTTCTTCTGGGTATTTTGTCCCTAAAAAAGTGAAAAATAGAGCCAAACTGTACAGGAAACGGCTGTCCACAAAGCTTCCTGCTTTTGCTAATGCTTACCGCTTGCTTAGGACAAGGAAACACTTTATTTTCTTTGTCAAAATAAAAACAAAGTGGAGTTTTCTGTTCCAGCCCTAGGCAGTGGCACATCTGGAATACTCAGAGAATGTAGTCAGGTGCCCACCAAGGGAATTTAAACTAGAAAACAAGCTGATGTACAACTTCCAAGAACCTCATGGGAATTGCTTGGTCTTCAAATTCGCGTTGCTTTCATAGAGTGAATTGTTTGCTGTGTTAGATTTTTGAAGGAGAGAAATCTGCATTTCTCTCATCATCTTGCTGTTGATTTATTCCATTTTGTCAAGGCAATTTATCTGTTCTGTTTCTTCTGATGTTGTGATGCAGGGCTGCAGTGATGGCATTGCTTGTTAGGTTTAACTGGTAGACCTTGTCAGGCTAAACTTGCAACTCTTCCTTCCTCTCAGGAGAGCTACAGCATCGCCCATTAATTCTGCTGTTTATCTGGGATTTGACTCCAAATAGACTTGAGCTTTTGTTTTGGTGGTATTAGCTCCATGAAATATCTTTTAGACAAAATATTTTAGAGTCAGCAACATCTCCCTGACCACTTCTTCTCATAGATAGCTTCGAAGCTGTTTCCATTTGAGGCTAGTAAAGTAGTTCTGTGTACTGACAGAAAGCATTATGCTTTGAACTCATTGTGCAGCTGGCGCCTGGAAAGAGTTACCAAGAATTGTAGTTTCTATAAGACAAGACAACAAATAAGCCTGTAGGGATTAGAGATGAAAACAGGGGAGTGACAGGAAAGTGGGAAGCAGTATCACTGAGACTCATAACATGTTTTTTTTTCACCAGTTCTAAAGCGGATGACTTATCGACTGCTATTCTGAAGCAGAAGAACAGACCCAATCGGTTAATTGTTGATGAAGCCATCAATGAAGACAACAGTGTTGTATCACTGTCCCAGGTGTGTTTACCTGTAAAAGCAAAACGTTTAACCTGGTAATTTTCAGGCTGTTAATACTTACTAACTTGGAATGCAACTTTGCAGTGTGAATCTGTGTCAGAAGCTGCAACCTTGAGGACCTAGGAAGGGTTATCTTGTTTCCTAACACTTGTGTGCCGAATTGTGTTTTGCTTCAGTACAGCTCGTCCTCCTAGTCTGCCTTCAATATTATCTTGACTTAGTAGGAGTCTGTCCTTGTGAATTCAGTGTATTGCTTCTGAGGTGTCCTTCTCCAAAGTCTCATAAATCTGCTTCAAATTCTTGAGTTCTTGTTTAGTCTAAAGCTTCTCCTAATGACATTACTGTTTACAGGCAAAAATGGATGAATTGCAGCTCTTCAGAGGAGACACTGTCCTGCTGAAAGGAAAGAAGAGGAGAGAGGCAGTCTGCATTGTTCTGTCAGATGATACCTGCTCAGATGAGAAGATTCGCATGAACAGGGTTGTTCGCAACAACCTGAGAGTGCGCCTGGGTGATGTCATCAGGTGAGAAAACTTGTTCAGTAACTGTTGCTAGTCCTGGGTTGCCTCAGAGATTTGCATGCTGCCTCTGAACTGATTCAGTCAGTAGTAGATGCACATGTTCAGTGGAGATCACAGAAATGTTTTCAGGATTAGGAATCTCCATTTATTTTTTGCTTGGATTTCTGGCTTGCTTGGGTTCTGTGCGTATTTGGATTACAGAATTATGCTAAAGATTCTTGAAGTCTTTCCAGGACTTTCATGAAAAATAATCTCTAAATGCAAAGTCTATTTCTTACGAACTTTTTAGAGGAGAGGAATGCTTCACCCATCTTACTGCTAGAAAATGCAAGTTTTAAACACCACTGTAGATGGAACATGACAGTACTTTGAGTCAATCTGTGAATTTAAAATAAAGGTGAATTCTTACTTTAACCTGATGTGAGGTTACTATTGGAATAGCTTCTAGTATGAGAGTTCAGCCTGCGGTCTCCCCTTCTCTGCCAGGGCTGTGTCTGTAGTGGTTCTCAGCCTTCCAAATGTTTTGCTGATCGTGTTACCTTTGTTGTGAGGGTCAGAGAGTTTTCAACCTCTTGCTCTCAATGTTTGCAGGTTTTACTGTCTTGTCTTTCTGTGGGCTGGTTTCTGCCAGAAAAATTATTCCTGTTTGTTGTCTGTCTCTTCCTTTACCCTTCTGCTGTGTCCACTCTGTGAAGTACATGGTAAAAATATGAGAGTCTTAAGTGAAGTCACACACAAAAAGTTCTGTGCTCTGCTGCAGTTCCTTGTAGGCTTTTCTTAGCTGGCAAAGCCACTTTGAGGTTTCTGCTACAGTTTGATACTTTAAGCTATTGTCCTACAGTGTGAAATAATACCTGTAGTGTTTATTTAAACATGGGGCCTTCAGACTTGAACCTAAAAGGTCATTCTCAGTGAAGTGGTATTGATAGACTCCTGGCTTCACAGTGCTTTCCCTCTGTTGAGCATAGACACTCACAGTATCAAAATGGGATTTGTCAGCAGCAGGTGCTTTGGTCTCTGTCTTAAATCAGATAGTAAAAGGAACAAAAAGCTTTTCCCAGCAGTAGCTCCTTGAAACATAGGTTAGCTTGTGACTCTCACAGGTCTTTAAGCTGTCTTAGCAATTTGTCAGTGTACCTTGGGAATGGTGAGAGACGCTGCAGAAGAGCAAGGGGTTAGGAAGAAAATGCACAATGGTCTTTGTCGGGGCTGATGGGAAAGGAGGTGTGATCTTTTTTGCCTTGTCACCAGTGAAATGTTCTTACGCAGGTAAGAAGTCTCACCAGGCCTGTGAATGGTCCTTTCTGGCATTCATACTGGCCTAGGAACAGATATCACTGACTGGCTAACTTGAGTTTTCTTCTTCTGCAGCATTCAACCTTGCCCAGATGTGAAGTATGGCAAACGCATCCATGTGCTGCCAATTGATGACACAGTAGAAGGGATCACAGGGAATCTGTTTGAGGTTTATCTCAAACCATACTTCCTGGAAGCATACAGACCCATCAGGAAAGGTAACGGTGCCTGTTACTGGAGTCTGGTGGCAGCAAGTGTGAGATAGTCCTGAGACCAAATAAAGAGGATTTTTGGTAGCTTGCACACGTTTCTACAATGCATAAGACTGATATCAGCAGGATGAGATTTTGCTGTTGCTGATTTCATTTTTTCCTTTAGGAAAAAAAGGGTGATTGCTGCTGGTTGGCAGAACACGTTTGTGGTTCTGTGGGCTGTTTTGTTTTATTTTTTTGATACATGAAATGAGACCGCATCAGAAAAAACGCAGAGTACAGGGAAAGATAGGTTGCGGCTGCTTAATGTAGTGATGGAGTTGCCTGTATACTCAGTTGGTTGAGTGTACCAGCTGGAACCCTGGCTACATTCACTTCTTCAAAGTAATTTAATTAATAGCTGAGAGAGTGTGTGGAAAACCAGTTGCACTTCTGGAGTTAGACTTCTGCTGGAACAAATAGATCCTAACACACTGTAAGCACAAACTAAAGTTACCCATCTTTCTGCAGTCTGGTTCAGCCAGGAGTCATAGAGGAGTATTAGATGTTATGCCACTTCTGGAGACAACCAGCTAAAACTAGAAACAGCTAGTTATAATAACTTCTAAATGATTTTTTGATTTAATTAGGGCATTTTCCCTGTTTTTAGAAATGTTAAATTGAAATGGAATGGAAAAGAAATGTGATTCCTTGCCTTTTTGTTTTGCATTTAAACCGAGTAGTCTTGTCTGTTGACTGCTGGGTTTGTTTGTTGTTTATTACTGCATGAAATTTGAGAACTGTCCTGGCTGGGGATCTCACAGTACATGCAGCTCTGAAGCAGTGCTACCAGTGCCAGCAGTATCTGCTGTGTAACCTGCTTCCTTGTCGTCTGGGGCTGCTGGCAGTACAAGGGTTAGCATTTTGCAGACACTGGTTGCAGCAGGCTACCGAAGTGTGGGGTTTTGCAGGTGACATCTTCTTGGTGCGGGGAGGGATGCGTGCTGTGGAGTTCAAAGTGGTGGAGACAGATCCCAGTCCATACTGCATAGTGGCTCCAGACACAGTGATCCATTGTGAAGGAGACTCCATCAAACGAGAGGTGAGCAGAGTCCTGCCATGTGGTGCTCCAAATGAGTCCTCTGTCTGAAATCTGTTTCTGTGATGGTACTTGAGAGCAACAGTGTTCACAGTTCCTGTTTTGGCATTTTGTGGATCGAGTGCAAACATTAGAAACTCTGGTTTCAGGAGGTGAGATACTGCTGAAGGTAGTCAGAGAAATCTGTTTCCACTCCTCTTCCTCATGTCTAGATTGCACCAATATGTAGGTTTACTGATGAGGTGCCATACTTCCGAAGCAGCTGGTTTTGCATCTGCTTCCAGATATCTCATATTTGACTTAGATGCATTTTTTTAATTCCAAATTTCTCCTGATGTGTAGTAGGGAGAGTTTACAATGCTGCTAGATTTCATGCTAAATGAAAAGCAGTTGGTGCTTTTTCTCAGCGAGACATTTGAAATGTCAAAATAGTTGACTTAAAAGAAAAAAACAACCCTTCAAAAAACCAAAAAAACCCAAACAAACCAAAAAAACAACCAAAAAACCAAACCAACCTCCCAGTCCTTTGATTGTCTCAAGGTTGAGACAGCCTGGGTGGATTGTCTGTTGTCTTTGCAGAATCTAACTTCAGTATTACAGAGTAATAGGAACATTTCCTACAGAGCGGGAAGTCTCAGTTAAACGAGCTAATGAGGGTGCATACCTCATAAAGCAAGTCAGAGTGAGTTCTGGTTTGTATTTAGCTGCCTCTTGAAAATTTCATCTCTGTATGACCTTTCTAAGACTGTGAAACCCCTTAAGTCAAATTTGGGCTCTTCAGGACACAACAGAGACAGATAGGAGTCAGTGCAGCCAGGGCAATCAAAATGATGAGGTAACAATCAGAAGGAATGAGGAGGGGCTTCAGAGAGTAGGATAATGTGGCCTGCAGAGGGGAAGCCAAAGGCAAATGCCCGATAAGGAGTAGATGACAACGCGATTGAAGAGCTGTGTTCAGGATCTGGTCTAGAGGCAGTGGCATAAGCTGGATCAAGGGGAGGTACCCAGTAGATAAAAAGAAAAGAGTTTGTGCCCTCACCCTGGAGCAAGGCCCAAAGAGGGCAAAAATTTCGAAACCTGGAGACCTCTAGTGCTTGTTAGGGCCAGAGGTAGTAGTTCCTGGTTTTGAGACTTGGACTATGCCCCTCTGAGATTCCAGGCTGTGTTATTATATTTAGTGTGTCCTAACCATACAGGTAACTAATGCCAGTAGAGGTTTGGACAGACTGACAAATGAATGGATGCTGTAGAACTATACCAGGAGAGTTGTCTCCAGTTGATGTTACCCATATGTCTGGACCAGCTAGAGATAATTACTTAACAGTGAAGGAATAAGCATATTTGATGCTGAGTTCTGTTCACTGTTACTGTTTTTGTTAGCCACCTCAGAGGGTCACAGAACTTGTTTTGTGCTAGAGTTTGTGGGGAACCTGGCAGCAGAGGCTGTCATTCACAAGGGTGGGCTTTAGTGAGGTCTAGATAATGTGCAACTAATTCCCTTAATGTGTCTGGGAAGTCAAAGCTGAAAAACAACTGTAGAAGACACCAGGAAGACTCGAAAATCAGAATCTCAAGACAGCAAAGATAGGACCATGAGCAAAACCCTGGATTCTTGGCTTCTCTAGACTGGGAAGGGTTATGAACTACTTCTTTCCCTGCATGTGTTTAATGTGTCTCTTTCTGGGTAGGATGAAGAGGAGTCACTGAATGAAGTGGGCTATGATGACATCGGTGGCTGTCGGAAGCAGCTGGCTCAAATCAAAGAAATGGTGGAACTTCCCCTCCGACACCCTGCACTCTTCAAGGCCATAGGGGTGAAGGTGAGTCCTTACTGTGCACCAGCTAGATGAGTGGGCTTAATCTAACAGATGACTCTTGATATCAGAGGTTTATGATGCATTGGTGGAATAAGTAATTTGTGGCTTGTGAGGGGTTTTAAGTACTGGAGTTAGGAAAGTATTTCCTTACATGTTCTGGGCACCAATTATTGGCGACTTGTGGAGTGGTGCTTTGAATCAGCACTGTCAGTTACTGGCAAGGTTTCTGTTTGTGTGTTATACAAAGTAGTGAAGGTGTTGATAGCAGTGCTGGGATGACAGCTGTTGCATAAGTTTGCATCACAGTTTTGGACTGGATTTAATCAAATGCATACAGTTTCACTGTGAAGCTGCTTAGGCATTGAGATACTAGCTCATCACCTAAGCCTGTTGCCTTTGTCCTCAGCCTCCACGTGGCATCCTGCTGTATGGTCCTCCTGGCACTGGTAAAACACTGATTGCTCGAGCGGTGGCCAATGAAACCGGAGCTTTCTTCTTCCTGATCAATGGTAAGTTATGTGGCTGCTTTGCTTACAGATCTCTGTGTGCTTACTCATCCATCTTATGGCAGCCAGTGGTGTTTAACAGGGCTCATAGAGCCACACAGTTTCCCTGACATCCATAATTACCTCTTCCAGGTATGACTCTTAAGGACACTTGGAGGCTGCTTCTCTGAATCTTGATTATGTTGTAGCAGAGTGGATGTGAGACAGCTTTGTAACACAGGGACTTGCGTTTATGTTGATGAGGCCCACACTAGGAGTGATGTGCTGAAATTGTTGCAGTAATGTGGATCAAGGACACTGGCTTCTGTTGCTGCCACTGTGTTCTATTCAGAAAAGGCAGTGGTCCACTATGGCTTTCCTTCCCCTCAAGTAAAGCACATGATCTGTTTTGTTTCACATAACATTAATTGGAAAGACCTTTGCTGAAAGCTACAATGAATTTTCTGAGACTGAGCTACAAGTGACAGAACCTCCTCTTGATTAAGTGTCACCTATAGTAGTTGTGTTGGTTACTGATTTAAGTAAATCCTGTAAATTTTGAATTTTCCATACTACTTTTCTCTCCTATTTTACAGTCAGTGCTGAAATAACAATTTTGTTTAAGGAGTGCTGCTTTTTTTTACAGATTTCAATTACATACATACCCATGAAGCTGACAGCAAAGGAGTGTACAGCACAGCATAGTAGTGACTAGCTGTAGGGAGGTGACTTGCTTTGTGTTGCAGGATATTTGATGTAAATAGGCTGATTTAAACCATTTCACCTTGTCATATACAACGAAGTAGAGGCTGTCACAGGGCATTAATAAGCTAGCCATTTCTATAGATGCTTCTGTTGCATAGTAGAAATAACATTCAAAGTTAGTTCTCTATATGCTGTTCCTAAGTCTGGAGCTGTAGGCAGTATTGTAGGCAAGGCTGGTATGAACTGGAGATTTACCTGTAGTGAAATGCTCTTGATACTGCCCATACCAGTCACTGCAGCTAGTGGGCTTCAGTCAACTGGCAGCTTTGTACTCCAGAGTGTTAGTTTTCTTTTTCTTTGACCTTCTAGAAGCATACTCTCTCTTTGTAACTGCTTTGATTAGCATGATTGAAAACCAGAGTAGAACTGTAAGCCTGTACTAGTGATCATCAGTTGTAGGCGATCTCAGAAGAATGATGTCCTTCCCTATGGAATTGATGTACTTATACTTTTACTTTTTAATTTATTTGTTCTTTGAGAGGAACTGGGGGTTTTGGTGGTTTGGGTTTTTTTTAGTCAATTTATGTAATTTTAGAGATGTAAATATATACTTGTTTGATGCAAACTAAAGGCAGCTTTGGTATCTTAAAGCTTATGTCCTTCCCTGCTCTGATAATTCAGCACCATGTAATTTGATTACTTCTCTTGCAAGCTAGGACTGGCAGTTACAATGTGTGGTGGCACATTACACAGAGGCTCACCAAATGTGAAATAGGGTAAGGAAAGCGGCAGCAAGAGATAGCTCATCAGCTAGCACTGCATTCTGTTAGAGTAGACTGGAAACACCAGAGTAATGGTAGGAAGTAATTCTGCATGCTTTTCTGTTCAGCTGCAAGTTTAGTGAACCCAGCTGATAGTATTTGCATTGTATTGAAATACCAGTTGTCCCATGTGAGTGTGTCATGCTGCATGTCTTGTGGCTGGCTGCCTCTGTTCTGGGTGCTACAGTCCTGCTGTTTTTCAGGTCCTGAGATCATGAGCAAGCTGGCTGGTGAATCGGAGAGCAACCTAAGGAAAGCCTTTGAAGAAGCAGAGAAAAATGCTCCTGCTATCATCTTCATTGATGAACTGGATGCCATTGCTCCTAAAAGAGAGAAGGTAAAGAAAACCTGTAGCCTGTAAACAAGTGCATGCTTTTTGGTAGCAGCTGACAAGAATCTGCATTTGACTACAGCGTAAAGCAGTATTTAACTTAACACCTGATTTCCCTTGGACCTGAGAAGAATCAGAGTTCATGGCATTATGTTAACAGCTGGTGGCTGCTGTATCTGTTCTGGTGCAGCAGTAGCTCCTCTTCTTCCTTGTGGAGCTTTTGGTCCAACTTTCTAGCTTTCTGTCTCCATAGACACATGGCGAGGTGGAACGTCGCATAGTGTCTCAGTTGTTGACTCTTATGGATGGACTGAAACAGAGAGCGCATGTGATCGTTATGGCAGCTACCAACAGACCCAACAGCATTGACCCAGCGCTCAGGAGATTCGGTAACCACGATTCCAGTCTCTTGTGCATCACAAGCTGTGCTGCACAGGCCTTGGAGAGACTGAGCAGAAATTAGTATTAAACATCTTCTGCATGTTATGCAGACTGCTGACTTGTCTCCAGCTGCTTATTCGAAAGTCATTTCTAGGCTTCCAGCTTTTGGTGTCATTTATGGTGTTATGTTAGGTTACAACTTGTAGAAATTTAAAAGAGGAAAAAAAGAAAGGAGAAAAAACCCCTCTTTGAAGTGGAAAAGTGACTGGTTTCTGTTAGATGAAGCTATTTCAGGACATGCTGAAGGAGTAAATGCTTAAGTGGATATTCATGACTTAAGTTGCAGAAGGCTCTAAATCGTCTGCTTGCTTTCTGTGTTTTTGATGGGAAATCTTTTTCTGAGATGCAGGTTTATGAAACTTTGCCTTGTGAATGGATGTCTGGTAAAAGGCCACTTGGTAAAGTCTCTTGATAGCAAACTAGTCAAGTGTGCAGGAGAAACCAACTCCTTAAATGTGTAGTGAGCCATTTGAATGCACAGCTATGGCTAGAGAACAATGACAGAGGTACGTTTCCTGCCTTTGCATGTATTGGGACAGTTAATGTTTTTCACTACTTGGTTACAGCTATGAAAGTTGTGAGTCTTGTGGTGAGGACTCGGAGGTAGAAATAAAGAAAAACATCTCATGGTATGTTGGCTTGAGGAGGTATTGTTTCCTGAAGATGAGGCTCAGGAAAAGTTAGCTAAACCCACAGTCCTCTATGTCATAGAATCCTGAACTCCAGTTAATACAGTAGTCTTACTTTTGCTACAGCTTAGCAGAGAAGCCCAAAGCTCTGGCATTTTCTGAGATTGTATGTTTGTAGCTTGTCATCACATTGTTCAAAGAAAGGCAGCAACCACAGCTCCTCTTGTTTGCAGAATCAGCAGCCCAACACATGTTTTGTACTCCCCAGGTCGTTTTGACAGAGAGGTAGATATCGGTATCCCAGATGCCACCGGGCGCCTGGAGATCCTGCAGATTCACACAAAAAACATGAAACTGGCTGATGATGTGGATCTGGAACAGGTCAGTAGCATGCTACTAAGAAAATTTGCCTTTGCAGGAAGGTGTTCATGGTGCTCTGGTTTTTAGTGGAAGAAATGTTAAGACTTAATCATGTGAAATGTGACTTCATTTAGGACAGCATGAGACTGGGTGAGTGTATGATCTCTGGGCTTCAGTCTCACTAGTTTACCCATGACTGAAACTCCTCAGCCACTAGTTAAGAATGGCAAGGCTAAGTGAAGCAGATGATTATGAGTCCAGTTGGATACTGCATTGCCCTGTGCTCCTGTGTTTGTTTGATGTGGTGTTCTCTTAAAAAGTAAAGCAAGCTTGGAAGAGCTCATATAGACCTATGTGGGTGAGCAGTATGCTGACGTTGGACATTACGTGTATAAACTGAATGGTTCCTGTAATCTCTGCTGGTAATGAAGAACAGTCCTCAGGGTCATGTTTTGGTGTACCATCTGAATCCCAGTTGCAACTTTAATCTGAAGTGGGAGTTGGAACAGCAGTGTTAGTATGTTAGGTATGTTGTAGCACTTGTCTCGAATCTGCAGAAGGCAATGATGCTTCTGTCCTCCAGAGCTTTGGTGCATTTCCCAGTGAATTACTGCCCTTGCTTGTGTCCCTATGAGTCATAGTCAGTGCTCTGCTTTCAGGTGGCAAACGAGACCCATGGGCATGTTGGTGCTGACTTGGCTGCTCTTTGCTCAGAAGCTGCTCTTCAGGCTATCAGAAAGAAGATGGATCTCATAGACCTTGAAGATGAAACTATTGATGCTGAAGTGATGAACTCACTGGCTGTGACCATGGATGACTTCAGGGTAATGCAGAAGCGGTCCTCTTGTGGGTACAGAGTCTAACTGCCTTGCCTGAAGCAGGTGACCACAGTGTCCAGTTCTGGGCCCCTGTGTTCAAGAAAGACAGGGAACTGTTTGAGAGAGTCCAGTGCAGAGCCACAAAGATGATGGACAGGAACATCTCTCTTATGAGGAGAGACTAAGGGAGCTGGGGATCTTGAGCTTGGAGAAGAGACTGAGAGGTGACCTCATTCATGTTTAGAAATAGCTGAAGGGTGAGTGCCAGGGGGATGAAGCCAGGCATCTGTTCAATGATGCCCAGTGACAGGACAAGGGGCAGTGCTTGGAAGTTGAAGCACAGGAAGTTCCATGTAAACATGAGGATTTTTTTTCCCCTTGAGGGTAACGGAAGACTGGAACAGGGTGTCCAGGGGGTTGTGGAGTCTCCCTCTTGGGACATATTCAAGACCTGCCTGGACATAATTCCTGTGTGGTCTCATACAGATAATCCTGCTCTGGCAGGGGGGGTTGGAGTAGATGATTTTTTGAGGTCAAATCCATCCCCTAACATTTTGTGATTCTGTGATTAGTGTTAGAATTCTTGTAATACTGTTTCATCTAATGGTAGTGGGCTCTGAGCCAGAGCAACCCTTCAGCTCTTCGGGAAACTGTGGTGGAGGTGCCACAGGTTACCTGGGAAGATATTGGTGGTCTAGAAGATGTGAAGAGAGAACTCCAGGAGCTTGTACAGGTAAGGCATTCCAACGGATTTTGCCTGGTCAGCTTGAAAAATAATTTCAATAACAAAATCCAGTACTACTTCAGATTCCTGTTTGGTCTGTGACCAATAGTAAATGTAGAGGTTTTTGTGGAATTTGGACTTAATGGTGCTGAGAGGCCTATACTGTTCCATCTCAGTGAACCTGGAGAGGAAGGTGCTGAAAAGCAGCACCAGGCTTTCCTTTGCTGAATCTGCAGTGTCTTCTTGGGCGGGTATTGCGTTGCGTGCAGAAACAGCAGTAGATCTGGTTGTCTTGAGTGGAGTCCTCCAATGGGACCACTGCTGAGAATCCTCTTACATGATGGTTTTATATGCCAGAAAGTGGATGAAAATTCTTACACAGGGAGAGCTGCAAAAGGGCTTACCATTAGCATTAGTACAGGAACAGGTGAAAAGCAATTGTGAAACCTCTTGCAAAGAGAAAGACTTGTATTTAAAATCATGAATGGTCTGTGGAAACATCTGGTGGCTGTGTTAGAATGGCCTGGCTTTGATAAATTTCTGTTCAGTTGGCAGTGCAGAGAGAATTCTGTGAATAACAATCTAATTTTCAGTCTAATTTTCTGACGTGAAAATCATCACCTACCTCTGACCTTGTTGCTGAGGATGAAAGCTCGCATCAGACACCTTGTCTGCCTCTGGAGAGCAAAACAAATAGGTTAGGTAATGAGCTGTTCCCTTTTGCTTCTGCTTTGCAGGGCAGAGGGAAGTTGGGGTTAAGTGTGCTGGAAAACTACTCGGTTCTTGGAGGTAAATAGGTTGTTTAAGGTAGCTTTCTAATTTAACCATGATGCTCTTTGAACTATTTAAAAACTCCTGCACTGAGCAGGCAGAATTCTGTCGTTTAAGACACCAGAAATTTCAAGTGCTGTTGCTGGTAGGACAGGATACAAAGGTGACCTAGAGATAGGTGTCCGTGCCCGTGGCTAAGACATAGCACTACGTTATCTTTGCAGGTCCCTTCCTGTGCAAACCATTCAGTGATTCTGAGGTACTGGGCTGTCCTGACTTGCCATGAGCAGTTCTTGTTAATTTATTTTGTTCTCTTTTAGTACCCTGTGGAGCACCCAGACAAGTTCCTCAAATTTGGTATGACCCCATCCAAAGGGGTTCTGTTCTATGGGCCACCGGGCTGTGGTAAGACACTGCTGGCCAAAGCCATTGCCAACGAATGCCAGGCAAACTTCATTTCCATCAAGGGTCCGGAATTGCTCACCATGTGGTTTGGCGAGTCTGAAGCCAACGTGCGCGAGATCTTTGACAAGGCAAGTGTTCCTTTCGCTACTACTTCTACATCTGTGCTCAGGTGCCCTCAGAATTCTCTCTCCACTGTACCTGTCTTACAAGCTTGGTGGTTCTTGTGCCTCTTCTGTTTTCCCCACTTGCACTGACAACAGGGACTGCTCTTCTGCTGTTAAGGGATGCATCCTCTTCAGCATAGCTATTTAAACTGTGTTCTGGCTGCAATTTGCACCTGCTGTTATAAACATGGTAAATCCCCCAATGCCTTAGCAGTGAGGCTAGGGCTGGGATGGCATAAATAGTTTCCAGGTCCCTGAAAACTTTACCTTGACACTTTGTCAGCTACCACCATTTACAGATTTTCATAATATCCTGTGGGTTCCTGTCCTGCAGTATACACGGCTCAGAAAAGTCCTTACTCCTGCCCAGCTACTCCATAAATAGTGTCACCTCGTGTTCCATAAAGCAAGTTCTTGTATTACACTGGGAATTCTTGCCCTCGTGGTCAGGGAAGGTGCTGATAGAACAGCTGAAATTTTCTTTCACCTCTTCTCTATGAGAGAGAAAAGTGAGATTGGGAGGGAACCTCAGACACTATCTAGTCCACCTATTTACCCAGAGCAAGTGAGATAGTGTGGGAATTCAGGCAGGTTACTCAGTGTCTCTGTCCTGAACATGTGCTCAGGGTGGAGAATCCCTGAGTTCTTTGCACCTTTGTGCCTGTGTTTGAGCTCTCTCATTTTGAATATTATTTCCCCCACTCCCTTCTAACTGGAATTTTTTCATGGTTCTTTGCCTGTAGTCCTGCATCCTTTCAGTGCACGATTTGAGGAAAAATCTGTCTACCTTCTCCCTGTCTACCTTAACACCTGTTAAGTGGCTGAAAGCAGTGACTGGATTTCCCCCTTCCGTTGAATATGCCTTGCCTACTGATACTCAAGTGCTAAGTAAGCAATGGACATACTCAGGTCTTGAAGGGAGAGGTCTAGTCCAGGCAAATTTACTCCAGCTTTCCCTTTAGCCATTGGAGATCCCACTCTTGAAGTGCTCTCAGCTTTGGGATATTTGCCTCTTTCAGGAAAAATTAATTTGGAGTGTGTGGCAGGAGGTTGTTGTGGAGCAGCGCCTCCAAGCCTTCTTGCAGCATCGGTGCTCCGGTACTCTGGGCTGCTTTTATGGTACCAGTGCCAGTACTCCAAGCTGCTTTAACGGTAGGGTAGGCAAAGTGTGAAATCAGTGTACTCCTGGTCAGGAGATTGTTCCCATTTGCTTCTTGTAGGCCCGCCAGGCAGCCCCTTGTGTGCTCTTTTTTGATGAGCTGGACTCCATCGCAAAGGCTCGAGGCGGCAACATTGGAGACGGTGGCGGTGCTGCAGACCGCGTCATCAACCAGATCCTGACAGAGATGGATGGCATGTCCACCAAGAAAAATGTCTTCATCATTGGTGCCACCAACAGGCCAGACATCATTGACCCAGCCATCCTGCGCCCTGGCCGCCTGGATCAGCTCATCTACATCCCACTGCCTGATGAGAAGTCCCGGGTTGCTATTCTTAAGGCCAACCTGAGGAAATCGCCCGTTGCCAAGGTAGGATGTGTGCTCCGATGTGATGGCTAGGGAGTTCCCTGCCCCGCCCCCACTTTGTAAAAGCACCCAGACTGGACTCAGCCGGCTGGAAGTTAAGGAATGTAGCTCTATTTACAGCTTAGCACAATATGCAAGTAGATATATATACATGATATACAGGAATATTTACAGAAATATACAAGCTAAAGGTAATACAGAAAGAAACACAGTACCCCTCCCAGAAATCAGAGTCCCTGGGAGGGGCTCCAAACCACCCTTCTACCTTCTTTCCGCCCCTCTGCCTTACCCCAGAGTCTGCCTTACGCACAAGGTGAGTTTGGAGGATCGGCCAAGGGGGTTAGAGGTAGAGTGGTTAGTTAGGTTACTCAGCAGAGAGGAGAAGAGCCAGTGGCTCCCACAGAGAGACTGAGACTCTGTGTGAGAGACTGTCTTATCTGTGTTTGTGTCCTTGTTCTTCTTCACTCATAGGCTTGCTGAGATGTATTAGACATCACCATTGTTTTCTTTCCACAGCCTATAATATAATTTTTTTCATTAGAATATTCCAATTAGCCTCAAACCAGCGTACCTGACTGCGTCCAGCTTGAGTGTGCTGTGTGCTGCATGTGCTCCTCACAAGCTAGGGACAGAGCAGAGCAGTGATGGTTGCTGCATGTGGTGCAGAACTGGGAAACATTCAATCCATGAAGGATTGAGTGGGAGGCCTGAGGCTAGGTATCGACAAAGTTAGGTGTTGGTGGTCAAGCACAGCAGGTCTTTGTCACATAGTGGAGTTCTTCCTACAGTGTGGGAGCAGGAAATCCTGTTAACAGCAATATGGAAATGATTCCTGTACTCTGAAAGAAAAGCAAATGTAGAACATGTGGGTGGGAAATGGAAATTAGAGGAACCATTGCAGTTAGTTATTGCTGAACTCTGTCCTAGGCAAGAATTGTGCTCCTTGCCTGGAGAGTCAGCAGTAGTGCGGCCAGTAGTGAGAACTCAAGGGCTTTTGTACCAACCTTGTTTGTATATTGTTAGGTAGGAGAGCATCAGAGGAGGTTGCAGTACTACCCCCTCAGTTGAGAAGGAGGAGGAAGTCATTGCTTGTCTTGGTCTGCCTGTGCCCCATCTCCATTTCCAGCCTGTCAGTGTTTTGTTTGCCTGCTGATGCTTACAGCTGTGCAAACCATATCTTAAATCCACAAGTGCCGAGAAGGTTAGAGCTGCTCTGTGGACTCTTGGCTGGTGTGTGGGGAGCATGGTCTGTCTTCACATGTAGTTAACTTTCTCCCATACCTGAGAACCATGGGGTCTGATGAAAGCACCATCACCCGAGGGTGTAAGGTGTTAGTGAGAGGCCTCTCCTATTTTTTTTTTTTTTTTCACTAGGATGTTGACCTGGATTTCCTAGCTAAGATGACCAATGGCTTTTCGGGGGCTGACCTGACAGAGATTTGCCAGCGTGCCTGTAAACTGGCCATCCGTGAGTCCATTGAGAGTGAGATCAGGCGAGAACGTGAGAGGCAGACCAACCCATCTGCCATGGTGAGTCGAACCCTCTCAGCTTTCTCTGCTTGCATCTCCAGGGTTCCTGTCTGTCCTCCTCAGATGAGGATGAGTGGACTGTCACACTGTATGTGGAGCTGGATCATTTTGTCCTCATCTTGTGGGAGATTGAGGCTCCTCCTGGGTCTCGTGCTCAGTGTTGCTCAGAAGGCCACTGCTGCAGCTCTGACTCATGATCTGCTGCAGCGTCCTTCCGGCCCTTGCTGTAGTAGGCACTGGAGCATCTTACACTGGAGGGAGGCTGTGGGCAGCTGTCAGGCACAGGGGGCTGGAGCACAAAGCTCACTTGTGCTCTCTGTGTGCCACAGGAGGTGGAGGAGTATGACCCGGTTCCTGAGATCCGCAGGGATCACTTTGAGGAGGCCATGCGCTTTGCTCGCCGCTCTGTCAGTGACAATGACATCAGGAAATACGAGATGTTTGCACAGACTCTTCAGCAAAGCCGTGGCTTTGGCAGCTTCAGGTAACCGTGGGACAGTAGGGCAGACAGCCTTAGAGCACCAGGGCAGCTTTCTGCTGGATTCTGAGTCCCAAACTCCTCTTCCACCCTGCTTTCCCCTTCTCCTCAGTGTGTACAGCAGTAGGGACAGACGTGGTGGGTGTGGGCTGTGCTGCAGGTCGGTTGTAGCTGCTCTGTCAGTGCTCTCAAAGCCCATCAACCCTTCTTCCTTTAACACACACGACAGCTGTGTGACCTGCCCTAAGGCTTCATTCTGTCTCTCCTGCCTGTCCTACTTAGCACCAGTGTGTTGTCACAGAGGGAGGGGACGGCGCTGGTCTGTGAGGAGGTCTCTGAACAATGTCTCTTCTCTTTGCACCACTGAATGCAGGTTCCCATCAGGTAACCAGGGTGGCGCTGGTCCCAGCCAAGGCACAGGAGGTGGCAGCGGGGGAAACGTGTACAGCGAAGACAATGACGATGATCTCTATGGTTAACTTGCTGTCCACAGTGGACCAAACTCCAAACCAGGCCACGTTGTACAGGGGGAAAAAAAAAAAAAATCCAACGTTCAGTGGCCTCTTGGCTTTTT
>VWZE01021303.1:14505-32860 GCA_013396675.1 Eubucco bourcierii | reverse complement strand
CCTGGAGAAGAGAAGGCGTCGAGGGGACCTGATAGTAGCCTTCCAGTATCTGAAAGGGGTCTACAGGAAGGCTGGGGAGGGACTACTGACAAGGTCTTGCAATGCCAGGACAAGGGGCAATGGGTTTGAACTGGGCAGAGGGGAGATTTAGACTGGATGTTAAGAGGAAGTTATTTGCAGTGAGGGTGGTGAGACACTGGCACAGGTTGCCCAGGGAGGTCATGGATGCTCCCTCCCTGGAGGTGTTAAAGGCCAGGTTGGAGGAGGCCTTGAGTGACCTGTGCTAGTGGGAGGTTTCCCTGCATATGGCAGGGGGTTGGAACTAGATGATCCTTGAGGTCCCTTCCAAGCTTACCATTCTATGCTCCTTACAATATGTCAGACATTTACAAAGGGACCTATGCTGATACTGAAGAGTTACAGCTTCTGATGAGAAAGAAGCAATAAAGAGCAACCCATTTTCATGGAATGAGTTGCATGGAGGAGTCTTTATTCATAAATTGTTAAGCATGACAAGTACTGAAAATAAAACATATAAAACTCTCCATCGTACCTCCCTAAGTTTTGTCCCTTCAAACACAAGCACCAGGTTGTATGCTGCTCTTCAACCTCTCTCAGAAGCAGTTTTATGGCACAGGGAGGAAAAGACCAAAACTTTTATTGTACCACTGGTGAGTGAGGAAACGTGAGCAGAGCTGATATAGCAGCTTGATATTTATGAAGTCTGTCTTTATTCAAAACCAAGCGGCAGCATCACTTTTTAAGAAAGTATTCCATATAAATCAGAAGGCAAAAACTTCCAAAATGCCCAAGATCTGCCTTTGAGATTCAGGAGGTGCTACTTTGACTGTAATAGCTGCCATGCAAACCCCTAACCTCTTCTACTGTTGAGACTGGGAGCCCTGTGGTGGTTCTCCGCTGAGGCACTGCATCTTCCCACATATATTCATGTTATGTTATCCTGAAGCACAGTTTCCACAGGAGAATTAGTAGAAGCAACAAACTATGCAACAATTACAAACAAAACTAGAGAAAAAAAAAACAACCCTGCTGCTCAAGAGAAGAAAGGGTGGATGCAGAAATGCACTGAGCTGGAAACGATGCCGCAGAGCCCTGCAGCAGAATGGTCTGGAACATCTAATTAGCTATTGCTGAACAGAGATTTATTTTAACTCAGAGATTTCCTTTTTGTCTCAGTTGCAGAGGTTTCCACTGGAGAACAACAAAAATTGCTTCCAAATCAAAACAGAAAATTAATTTGTGGGATGTCTGCAACAGATATAAAATTAAAACATCTGTATATAACCAAAGTTATCTGTATAGCAAAGAGGAAGCTCAATTGCTGTTTCTTGCCTCCTTCCTGAAGCCCAGAGCTACAAGTTTTCCAAATACATCAAAGAAAGTCCTGCTGCTGCCTATTGTCCACCCAGGGAGGTTATCTAAATCCCATCAGCTCCCCAAACTGTAAGAACAGTGACTATGAAATAACTGGATAACAAAAACCTCTGTTCAGAGAGCCCTATGACAGTCAAAGGAAACAGAAACCTGTATTGTTCATATGGGAAGCATAATCTCCTCCTGTTGCTCAAGCATCTGTTTGCGAAGTCCCTAAGATATGACAGATCACTTCTACACATACTGTCACTTTAGAGAGAACAACATCATCGAATAATTTCACTCTTTAGAAAAAAACACAGATCCTCACATTTATTATCAATCACCCAAAGCTGGTTCACAACTATTGCTCTACCACCGCCCGCAACAATCTTCTTATTAGCAGTAACAAAAGGAAATAGTTCAACCATTTGAACACATTACACTCAAACAGATACTGAGCTCAGAAAATATCCAAGGTGGGGAAAGAGATGCATCAAAAGCATCACCCCTTTGATGGAAACTTTATCTGGCCATGTGAATCTTTTTCATCTTCTCTCGAGTTTTCAGACAAGACTAGGAAAGAGCCTGGGCTTAGAGTTGTTCATTTCTCCTGGAGCAACAGACAGTTTACATAACCTCCAAGGAAAGCAGGGAGCTCCCACAGGATGCTTGACTTAAGGACTAGTGATGCTCTCCCCAGCTGAGAAAAATCCTCAAGCTTAGGTCTAAAGAAAAAAAAAACAAACTAACAAAATACCTTCACTTATTTAGAAACTTGAAGGTGTGTGGAATTATACAGATTGGGGGAGGGGAAGCAGTGCTTTCCTTAATTCAGATTGTTCTACTGAGACCTTTAACAAGAGCACTAAGGAGGAGCAGAGGGGAAAGAAAGGGTACTGAGGAGGAGCAGAGGGGAAAGAAAGGGTACTGAGGAGGAGCAGAGGGGAAAGAAAGGGTACTGAGGAGGAGCAGAGGGGAAAGAAAGGGTACTGAGGAGGAGCAGAGGGGAAAGAAAGGGTACTGAGGAGGAGCAGAGGGGAAAGAAAGGGTACTGAGGAGGAGCAGAGGGGAAAGAAAGGGTACTGAGGAGGAGCAGAGGGGAAAGAAAGGGTACTGAGGAGGAGCAGAGGGGAAAGAAAGGGTACTGAGGAGGAGCAGAGGGGAAAGAGCACTAAGGAGTAAGTACTCCTAAAGAGCATTTGCTTCAACTCTCACTGCAAATATAATTGCAGCATCACCTGGAGCTAAAAGTTTTCTTGTTACCAGGGGGAAGGAAAAAAAATACCAAAACAAAAAACCAAAACAAACCACAACAATATCGTGCCTACTAACATATTTACTGCAGACAATGCAAATGTTTGAATTATGACATAAATATGTTTCCAAGCCATCTGGGATCCTTCCTACAATGTCCTTCCCTTCCTGACCTACCCAAGCAGGTGCTATTCCTTCTCAACTGCAGATCTGCCAGAGGACTTCAATGAGTCATGAAGAGGCAATGTTTCTCAGCTGCAAATTCCTTAAGGCAGATTAAATGGGTAAGCATCTATCACATCTTCACTTTCCTTCTGTGTACTGCACTTTGAACACGCAAATTGAAATCCACTGCTTTGTCCACCCCTTCAAGTTCCAGATATGCAAGTCATGAAAGGATCAAATCTGCAGTCTTTGTTTGATCCAAAACCTATTGAGATCAAAGGCTTTGAAACAGGACCTTTAATGTTTGGAAGGGATTTCAAGTAAGCCTGTAATTTAATTTATTTCTTTTTATAGCGTTAGTTTTCACAATGGAGTTATTTAAGGTATAATGAGACAAAGAATTTAAAAGCTCTGATGAAGAACACAGTGATATAGAGAAGGGCTCAAAGAATCTTTTGGGGTTTATTATCTGTAACTGCTCGTATTCCTTTCACCTTTATTTAAGTAGCATCTGCTAATAGAAGATTTTTAGCCACAGGGATACAGCTGCTCAGGATATCCTCTGTGTTCTGCTCTCATTTAATTGTATATTATCAACCATTCCCTGGAGAACACATTTAATAGATGATGAACATGTTTCACGAACAAACCTTCTCAAGAGCATTGTGAGATTTGAAAGCCCTGACAGAGAGCAATGATCTGTGTAACTCCATATTCCCTGGAGAACACCGCTGCACTCCCAACAAATGGGTGGGGGAATGAAGTAATGCTATAAATAAATAAACAAATAAAAGCAGAGAGCACTCACAATGGTGAATGGCTGAGACCAGCCTGGATGTAAAGGACTTGGAGGTCTGGGTTAATGAAAAGCTCAACATGAGGCTGCAGTGTGAGTGCAGCCCAGACAGCAACTGAGTGCTGGGCTGCAGCAAGAGCAGTGTGGGCAGCAGGGCAAGGGAGGGGATTGTGCCCCTTGGCTCTGCTCTCCTCAGACCCCACCTGCAGTCCTGTGTGCAGTTCTGGAGTCCTCAGCACAGGAAGGACATGGAAGTGTTGGAGTGGGTCCAGAGGAGACCATGAAGATGCTCAGAGGGCTGCAGCAGCTCTGCTATGGAGGAGAGGCTGAGAGAGTTGGGGCTCTGCAGCCTGGAGAAGAGAAGGCTTCCAGGAGCCCTTAGAGTAGCCTTCCAGGATATGAAGGGGTCCTCCAGGAAGGCTGGGGAGGGACTATTGACAAGGTCTTGTAATAACAGGACAAGGCGCAATGGGTTTGAACTGGTGGAGAGGAAATTTAGACTGGATGTCAGTTCTTTCCAGTGAGGGTGGTGAGACACTGGCATGGATTACCCAGGGAGGTTGTAGCTGTTCCCTCCCTGGAGGTGTTCAAGGCCAGGTTGGAGGAGGTCTTGAGTGAGTTGTACTAGTGGGAGGTGTCCCTGCCTATGGCAGGGGGTTGGAACTAGATGATCCTTGAGGTCCCTTCCAACCTTACCGATCTGTGAGTCTACGATTTATGTTTGTACCTTGTTATAATGAAGCTGATCGCACTCCCTTTTAACATATTGCTTTTTATCTATATATTTTTGTCCAACTAGGAGAATCTGGACTCACTGGAAAATTCATTAACATTGACATTTAGACAACACAAAACCATTTCAATTCAATTAAACAAACACAGTGCGTTAACCTTCAGCAAAAGAAATAGCCGTTCGCTTTTATAGGCTGCCGTAAACAGATTTCTGGGCTTCAGAGCCAAGATCAATAAAGCCTCTGCAAACAATAATAATCTCACACACACTCCATCGACAGCTGCTCAGAAAATATAGTCTGATTCTAAAGGTCTTAGTGACTGGGCGCTTTCCCGGTCTTTTACTCTTGCTCCCTAACATCAGAGTGTAAATGCCAAGACCTTAGTGAATTCCGTCGCACCAGCTGAGAGGAGCTTCCTCCTTCAGCAAAGATGATTACCTATTGTGTGGAAATCTGGGGAAAGAAAAAAAGTGAACCCCCTATTGCACAGCTACCCAAACGCTGATGAGGCACCAGTTAACCAACCTGTGACACAAGACACCAGTCAACCAACCTACAAGACACATCCATAAACATGGGACAGAGAGAGATGAAGTGCTAAGCCCAGTTTCTTTTCCCTTCACATCAGCACTATTGATTTAATACTAAAGGGAAACATCCACTCATCCACACAGTAAATGCAATCCAGTGGGCAACTTTGTCTACAAGTGTCTTGCTTGTTTTCCCATAATCATGCTAATGAAAAGCAACAGCGAGCACTTCAGGAATAGCAATTCCTGAATTCCTTAGTTCTGGTAAGGCTGCCAATGCAAAATCCAATTGTGCTGGTTTGAGGCTAACTGGAATATTTTAATAGAGAAAATCACACTATAGGCTGTGAAAAGAAAACATGGGGATGTCTGCTTCACTCATAGGCTTGCTGAAAAATTGTTTTGGGAAAAGAACATAAACATAGATAAGACATTCTCTGTCTGCCTCTCTCTGGGGACACAGCACAGCATCTGGGGTGGTCTAGCAGCTTCTGGCTCTGGCTCTTCTCCTTGTCAATTAATTTTCACTAACCACTTTTCCTCTAACCTCCCTGGCCCATCCTCCTAATTTACCTTGCACGTAAGGCAAACCTTGGAGTAAGGTACAGGGGTGGGGAGAAGGTGGAAGGGTGGTTGGGAGCCCCTCCTGGGGTCTCTGATTTCTGGGAGGGGAATATTCCCTTTGACTTGTATATATCTGTAACGATTCCTGTCTGTTGTGTATATCTCTGCTTGTACATTGCTGACCTGTAAATAGAGCTTCAGTCCTTAACTTCCAGCCAGCTGAGTTCTAGTCTGGGTCATTTTTCAAGGAGGGTGGGGAACTCCCAAACCATCACACCAACCCCATGTTCCTATCCACTCCAGTGAACATTTTACTACTTCCTACACCCCTGGTATCTATGTGACTGTGTGTTTAAGGGGGTGGATGGGAGTGTGTATGTATGGTTTTATTAGGGGTTTGGGGGTTTTTGGTTGTTAGTGGTTTTTAACCAGCTCTTTGGGGCATCTCCAGCAATGCCATGCTTCAAGCCCTCTGATACCTGCTAGCCTGCAAACACAGAAGCAACACTGTGCTTTAATAACTGCAATTCAGCTGCCAACAGTAACTGGTTGATCAGGAAATGCACAAAATGGACAAGCAGATGGCAACTCATCTTTGATCTTAGCTACACTAATAATAATAACATGGACTCTGGCAGACAGTATCTTTAAAATTAGTATTTAACACTGAGATGCAATTATGCTGTAGTTACAATTGCATATGGACAGCAGTAGAGTCATGATTCTGCAAGATAAATATAGGTCCTTGTTATGTTTTCCCCTCTCTCTCTCAGCCAATTGCCCCTTGTCCAAAGGAGAAGATGTAAGTGCACAAATACAGAATTTTTGAGACTTCTCTCAGATGTCAGTAAAGAACTGAGATAACTCAAACTGTACTCTGTGATCACTCAGATCAAGTCTTGACCACGTCAGTTGATTAGGCTGCTTGGGAGCTACTGAAGAGTCATCATAGAATGGTAAGGTTGGAAGGGACCTCAAGGATCATCTAGTTCCAACTCCCTACCATAGGCAGGGACACCTCCTGCTAGCACAGGTCACTCAAGGCCTCCTCCAACCTGGCCTTGAACACCTCCAGGGAGGGAGCAGCCACAACCTCCCTGGGCAACCTGTGCCAGTGCCTCACCACCCTCACTGGAAAGAACTTCCTCCTAACCTCAAATTTCCATCTTCCCTCTGCCAGTTCAAACCCATTGCCCCTTGTCCTGGCATTGCAAGATCTTGTCAATAGTCCCTCCACAGCCTTCCTGGGGGTCCCCTTCAGATACTGGAATGCCACTATAAGGTTATCTCAAAGCCTTCTCTTCTCCAGGCTGCAGAGCCCCAACTCTCTCAGCCTGTCCTCAGAGCAGAGCTGCTGCAGCCCTCTGAGCATCTTCATGGTCTCCTCTGGACCCACTCCAACAGTTCCATGTCCTTCCTGTGCTGAGGGCTCCAGAACTGCACACAGGACTCCAGGTGGGGTCTGAGGAGAGCAGAGTAAAGGGGCACAATCTCCTTCCTTGCCCTGCCACCCACACTGCTCTTACTGCAGCCCAGGACTCAGTTGCTATCTGGGTTGCACTCACACTGCAGGCTCATGTTGAGCCTTTCATCAACCCAGACCCAGTTTAAGGCTAAACTTCATGTGGCCAGTCTAAAGGATTTGGAGGGCTGCTGTAATTCCACAATGGTTGATTCAGTTGCTGCATTAAAAGACAAACAAACNTTCAGTTGCTGCATTAAAAAACAAACAAACAAAAAAACCCCAACAAAATAAATCCCAAAAACCCAAAGAACCACCCCCCCCAAAAAAAAAAAAACCAACAAAAAAACCCACAAAACCAAAACAAGCCCACAATCAAAACAAACAAAAAAAACCTCAACCCACATCTCCCTTGTATAGAGCTTCACTACAATGTTATGCAAAGTAGTGCAGGTTGCATTCTACACAAAAAAGGAAAGTACAACCTGCATTTCTGCCAGACCAGCCACATTAAACTGCATTCTGTCAGTGCTCAGGACATCATGCAGAGTCATTTCACATGGTGAGATAAACTACAGTTTAATCACAGTGATCAGAGATATCAAAAGAACTTACAGGACACAGAGTCCACCTTACTAATGGAAGGAAAGCATTCCAGCAGATGGCCAGCTTTCAAAGGCACTAGGTACATAGCCACCCTCTTTCCATGTTGGTGAAAATTAAAACAAGATTAGACCTTCTAAGGATGTTTAATGAGCAGGCACATGCAACTATGCCATTAAATAAGCAGCATCCTAATCAAGATATACCACATGCTAAGCCTACTAGATGCACAGGTGACATTCTGCTGAATACCTACAGCTTACAGCTTAAATAGGTCCAATGCTCACTGAATACTTCTAGTTTCTATTTACTGTGTTTTGTCATTTCGGTCCCAACAAATTCATCTCCCAATCATGGAAATCTCATCTGGAGGAGTCCAATAGCAACTCAGTATTTAGAGAAAGCAAAAAAAACCCACTCAATCTGAGCAATAAGATTCATGGAATATATTTCCATTTAAGATGATTCCCAAATTACCTTGATAGACCTATGCCCTCAGCACAGGAAGGACATGGAACCATTGGAGTGGGTCCAGAGGAGGCCACAAAGATGCTCCGAGGGCTGCAGCAGCTCTGCTATAAGGACAGGCTACAAGAGTTGGGGTTCTGCAGCCTGGAGAAGAGAAGGCTTCCAGGAGACCTTAGAGTAGCCTTCCAATATCTGAAGGAGGCCTCCAGGAAGGCTGGGGAGGGACTATTGACAAGGTCTTGCAATGACAGGACAAGAGGCAATGGGTTCCAACTGGCAGAGGAAAGATTTAGATTGGATGTCAGGAGGAATTTGTTTGCAGTGAGGGTGGTGAGACACTGGCACAGGTTGCCCAAGGAGGTTGTGGCTGCTCCCTCCCTGGAGGTGTTTGAGGCCAGGCTGGAGGAGGCCTTGAGTGACCTGTGCTAGTGGGAGGTGTCCCTGCCTATGGCAGGGGGTTTGAACTAGACGATCCTTGAAGTCCCTTCTGACTTCACCATTCTATGGGGAACTAGTTCATGTGCTACAGGAAAGCAATTCATTTACATCTTCTATGTTCAAGTATATTATCTTTAACAAACAAATGTTTTTCCTTCTATTCTCTGCTGCAAACTAGTGGCAGATTTACAATTTGCCATTTCCAATGTAGTTTCTAAGGAACCCAAAGTACTCCAGACATGAGCACTGGAAAGGGAACGTTGCTTTGTGCAGCTGGCAGTGTTATTCTGCTTTCAGGGGCATTCAGAAACATCAGCCACATTCAACATGAAAACAATTGTGCTCATGCTAGTAAACAACAGCCCACCCCTTCTCTTAGCCCTTAGTTTATGAATGAAGTCAAACTTTGTTATGACTGCATCATCTGAAACTCAAAAATGGATACACACACATGCAGTAAGAGCACAACTGTGAGGAAGCACTGATGGAATTTTAGGGAGAGGAAGGGAAACAGGTCAGAGTTAGGCACAAAGCCTCTGTCCTGCTGAAGGACTTACTGGTGAATACAGTTCACCAGCAGAAGTGTACTGTCTAGTCATACGGAAAGAAACCAATAAGCTTATTTATTCCAAAGCCAGCAATCCATCATACTTGCAGCTTAAAAGGTTTGTTCAGATGAAGTGAGCTGGCAGGTAGCTCACCTTTACAATATGTGGCCTGTTAGAGGGAATGGGTATGCTTTATATTTCTCACTCCTAAAGACAGTGAATTTGAGCATGCCTTTGAGCACCTGTAACCATCATTCTCATTTTTTTCTTTCTCATTCTCCATTTTAAAACCATCATGATTTCATCCTTGGTCCTACATGGATAGAATAGATGCAGTTGTTCCTACATCAGCATGTGAATTTATACCCAGACTAGCGTGAACAGTTTGAAGAAATCAAACCTTCTCCAGCCCAGCATGGGCTCCAATCTCTCTTCACAGGGTCCCAGGCTCCTGTCATAAGCCTGCTCCAGTGCAGGCTCTCCATAAGGTCACAGCTTCCTTTAGGTGCACCCACCTGCTCCAGCACAGAGTCCTCCATGGGCTGCAGGTGGGCATCTGCTCCACCACTAGCAGCTTCTCACAGAAGCCATCATATGGCCCTCTCACTAACAAAACATCACCAGACAAACTCCCTCCTTGTGATGGTTTGGGAGTTCCCCACCCTGCCACATTTTGAAAAATCCCCCAGACTAGACTCATCCAGGTGGAAGTTAAGGACTGAAGCTCTATTTACAGCTTAGCACAATATACAAACAAATATATACACAACAGACAGGAATAGTTACAGAAATAGACAAGTTAAAGGTAATACAGAAACACAATCCCCCTCCCAGAAATCAGAGTCCCCAGGAGGAGCTCCCAACCACCCTTCCACCTTCTCCCCACCCCTCCACATCACTCCCCAGGGTCTGGCTTGTGCACAACATGAGTTTGGAGGATTGGCCAGGGGAGTTAGAAACAGAGTGGTTAGTGAGGTTATGCAGCAGAGAGGAGAGGACCCATTGGCTCCCAGAGAAAGACTGGGAGACACTGCCTGAGCCTGAGTGCCTTACCTATGTTTTGAGTTTTTATTCTTAAACATCTCAGCAAGCCTATGAGTGAAGTAGACACCATCATTGCTTGCTTTTCACAGCCTATAATAATAATTTTCTTCATTGCAATATCCCAGTTAGCCTCAAACCAGCACACCCCTGTATTATTGCTTGTATATTAGTCCTGGCCAAGCTAAAAATGAAGATGCTAAGCACAGAAATACCAGATAGCTAGGCTATTATTTCATTCTACCTTGCCTCCATTCTTATCTTCTTCCAAAGATACAGCCTATGGAACATCAACTCAAAGCCAAAACATTAAACTGACTTTTAATTAATTAATCTTTTAAATGACAAAACATTGAGGTGACTTTTCCACTCTTAGCAGTGCTCTTCAAGAAGGAGGCATCTTTCCCTTCAGATATAGCCAACATATATAATGATTATTAAGGTATGTCTGATATAGAAGTAATATTTTTAGTAAAAAAAGAAGTCTGAGCAGAAGGCCTTTAAAATAAGGTAGGAGTATGAAGAAAAACACATTTAAACAAGTCAGAGTTGATGATGCCTGTCCTAAGTAGCTATGGTTTTAGTCAGAAGTCTTTACTAACATGTACCTTCTTGCAGTTGGCTCTTTTCCCAAAGGGGATTCAGAAATGTAAAGACTTCTTAATGAATTTCAAGCTGTACACAAAGAGTAGGAAACTGCAATTATCACAGCTGTTTTCACTCAGTAGAATAGAAAGTACAGTTTGTAGCAGTTCTGGTTCATTCTCAAGCCAAATTAACAGATTTGGCTTTCTCCAAATATACACTGTGAAAGCTGCACAGAGCAGATTTAATGATGTCACAGACTTCTGCACTTCCCAAGTGGTTTCAAATCTGAGAGTGCACTGGAATAACAATATCATAAAATGGTAAGGTTGGAAGGGACCTCAAAGATCATCTTTGCCATGCCATAGGCAGGGACACCTCCCACTAGTACAGGGTGCTCAAGGGCTCCTCCAACCTGGCCTTCAACACCTCCAGGGAGGGAGCAGCCACAACCTGCCTGGGCAACCTGTGCCAGTGTCTCATCACCCTCACTGCAAACAACTTCCTCCTAACATTGAGTTTCAATCTCCCCTCTGCCAGTTCAAACCCATTGCCCCTTGTCCTGTCATTGAAGACCTCCTCAATAGTCCCTCCCCAGCCTTCCTGCAGGCCCCCTTCAGATCCTGGAAGGCTACTCTAAGGTCTCCTGGAAGCCTTCTCCTCTCCAGGTTGAAGAGCCCCAACTCTCTCAGCCTGTCCTCATAGCAGAGCTGCTGCAGCCCTTTGATCATCTAATTCTGAAAGCTTGATACCGTTTTTCTCCCTTCCATTCCAGACACGCACAAGCGAGATGCTGGTGGCAATTTAAAATACAGCACCACGTGTCATTTTGAATCACCATCTCCTCAATTACACCTTTTATTAGTGGAAATTAGAAGTACAGTAAACATCTAATGAAGTACTGTCCATCAAGTGCTCTGGTGCAGTCCCAGGACATCACAATTATATGCTTTTTCACAAGACAAGCATCAAAGGAAAATAAATGTACTTGCCTAAATGGTACCACATGGAAGCAGCATGAATGTTTGGTGCTGACTGCTGCAAGTAGTTAGGAAAGCTAGTCAAGTACGTCAGTTTTGGAAAAACCATAGTCTCAGTGGGGAATAAGGTCAGTAAGGATGATAAACAGTAATGTAACCACAGAGGGAAAAAGAAAAAAGGTGAAGAATTGCGGTGACCAACTGAGGGAGAAAAAAAAAAAGGAAGAGTAGGGTTGAGAGGAAAGCAACAACAAGATCTATAGGTAATTATTTCTACATAAGAGAGAGGTAAATAAGTAAAGAGTTTCAGAAACATGCAGCCACACATATTCAGCTCCTTGGTTACTCTAACAGAGCAAGGAAATATTCTTTTTGCCAGCACCTGCTTGCCTTTCCCAAAAGGGGTCATGCTCAGATCTTCTGAATTTAATAGAATACTAAACAAATAGAAAGCCCTCTAAAAATAATTACAGTTGTAAAAAGTCCACCTAAAAATACAGAGAAAGTACTGAGATGCAGTACTCTGGTATGCTTTAATGTCCCTTGGGGAAAAAAGAAAACAACCCCACAATAAAATATATGTGTGTGTGTGTATATATATATATATATAAAACCAATTAAGTGAGCAAAGGCTATGCAATGGGTTTGATGACTCACTAAGAGGCTGTAACTTTTTTTTTTTTTTTTACAGTCTCTGCTGATGCTGCACATGCTTTCATGAGCTGCTGCCTGACTGTGAAGCAAGCAGTATGGGCTGTAGATTGTTAATTTAATTGCTTTCCCAACTGAATCTCCTTCAAGACCAACCCTGAGGGCTCTCCTCTGTACTGCACCACGGAACACTCTCACCGAAAGCAATGGATTAAACTTTCAGGCACCTACAGCAACTATGGCTGATACTAAAAAAAAAACTGTCCACAAAGTAAGACTTGAAGAAAAATATTAAAGGAATTAGAATTCAGTTATTCCAGCTGCTTGCTTTATCCATCCATTGCTTATCAATCCACTTGCAGATTAACCAATATTTAAGTGGCAAATTACTTCATACAGTAACCTCACAAAATATTCCAAAGACAGATTCAACCACGTTGTCCTCACAACAGCAAGACTACTCACTACAGAGAGTGGGAGCATACAGCTGCAGTGAATACTCAAGTCACAAGAGTACACTTGCCACTAATTCTGTGTACAACCTACCTGCAACATATCTGACTGCCATCCCCTGTGTCAGAGGTGAGGACTTACATTTGTGCTCCATGCCTTTTTCTCCATGATGCTGAGTGGATCAGGCCAGTAAACTCTTTCTTGAGTTACTTTACAGCTGGGTCAGTTCATGAAACTGGTTCACATCACAAACGTGCACAGAGTCAACAGCCTCCAGGCAAAAGCAATAGACAGCCCTGGGAGTGTTTAACCTGGCATTGCTGCCAAGATCTAAGCATCACCCAGTTCTAAAAGGAGACATTATAAAATACTATACCATTAAACATTCATTACTCAACTATTCCTAAATCCCATGCAAAATTACCACAAGCCTACATTATTCTCACACAAAAACACAGCCTGCCACCTACTAATCTAACCAAATCACCAGTTGTTCTCAGATGGCAAACCATCAGAAAGGGAAAAAACCCAAAAAATCCCAACTTATATATATATATATATACACACACACACACATTGCACTGCATCTCTCCTCCCTCCTCATTAGCAATTTTTTTTCATTACAAACATTGAGATTAAAATTCTATATACAGAAATGGTTCTAAAACACCCATTTGCTGTCCTCTCTCTTTCCCAAGTAAGGACGAAGAGCAGAATGGCACATTTTAAATTGTTTTCCTTTCTTGAAATGTTACTTTAAAATAATTAAGTTAGAGAAGCACTGGCCCATAAGATGATCAAGAGTTTATTATAGAATGATAGAATGGTAAGTTTGGAAGGGACCTCAAGGATCATCTAGTTCCAACCCCCTGCCATAGGCAGGGACACCTCCCACTAGTACAGGTCATTCAAGGCCCCCTCCAACCTGACCTTGAACAGCTCCCTGGGCAACCTGTGCCAGTGTCTCACCACCCTCACTGCAAACAACTTCCTCCCAACATCCACTTTCAATCTCCCCTCTGCCACTTCAAACCTATTGCCCCTGTCCTGGCATTGCAAGACCTTGTCAATAGTCCCTCCCCAGCCTTCCTGGAGACCCCCTTCAGATATTGGAAGGCTACTCTAAGGTCTCCTGGAAGCCTTCTCTTCTCCAGGCTGCAGAGCCCCAACTCTCTCAGCCTGTTCCCAGAGCAGAGCTGCTGCAGCGCTCTGAGCATCTTTGTGGCCTCCTCTGGACTCGCTCCAACAGTTCCATGTCCTTCCTGTGCTGGGGGCTCCAGAACTGCACACAGGACTCTGGATGGGGTCTGAGGAGAGCAGAGCAAAGTGGCAGAATCCCCTCCCTTGCCCTGCTGCCCACACTGCTCTTGCTGCAGCCCAGCACTCAGTTGCTGTCTGTGCTGCACTCACGCTGCAGGCTCACGTTGAGCTTTCCATCACCCCAGACCCCAAGGTCCTTTACCTTCGGGCTGCTCTCAGCCATGCACCATCCCACCTGGATTTGTGTTAATCTAGTATTAAGACATAGAAGTTCAAGATAATGGATTTTGCTTTCCCATTTTCCTCTTTGGCTGTTCTTCAGCCCACTTCAACCTCCTAACAGCATTTATTTTCTTTTCCATTGCTCAAATGCTATGTCTGGGAGGACGATATTCCTCATTTAGAAACAGATGCTATGGTAGCATCTGTACCCTCCTCTACACAAACCATTATGTCTCAGTGAAAGGTAATGGAACCACAAACACCCTTCCTCAGGGTACAAGACCTGCACTACTAATCACAGACCCTAGTATTTCAGAAAGGCTGCTTACAGTATTTTTGGAATACATTTGAGCTTTAGCTTAAGATAAATATGCCATTAGAGAAAGCAGACAGGGACAGGAAGCGTCTTGTTCCTTTACTGGCAAAACCCACAGGTAGAAAAATCCATACACTTACAAACACCTACACAGCACATTCCCCAGTAGGCACAAGCTGAAACTGTTCAAGCAATGATCATCAGCACTTCCGATTTCATTAGGGAATGCATTTCTATGTCTGCAGCTGCCAAGAGGAAAACATTTCAAGCATGAAATTGCACTGGGTTTGTGTGGCAAAGTTTTGGTAGCAGGGGACCTTATGTGAGAAGACTGTCAGAAGCTTCACAGAGTTAAGCTGATCTTGCCTATGATGATAATTGATGAGTGATCTCTCCCTGCCCCTACCACCACTCACGAGTCTTTCATCATACTTGGTTCCCCTGTCCAGCTGAGAAATAGCCATAGAAGAGTTTAGTGGGCAGCTCCTGTTCAGGCAGGGTCAGTCCACCACAGGAATCAAAACCTTTCAGAAGCTTTGAAGGAAATCTTGAAATCAGTATGAAGAGAAGGTGTACATACTTGACTAAGGGGTTATACAGTTGAGCCTCCCCAGCACACAGTGGACAGAGCAGGTATCAACAGAACATGCTCTACAACTTTGCTTGGGTTCGCCTATGATTCATGAACTAACTTTTTTACTTCAGATTAAGACATTTTCCCACATTTTTCACGTTTCAACTGATACTAAAATATAGCTAGCAATTCCTGAGTAATCTGACAAAGATCTATTCAATCTTGAGGTCTCAACAAGACAGACATCTCCAATTATTTTTACTGCATCTCTTACAGACAAATAAATTAAGAGACAAATACTACAGTAATGACTGATGGAAGTTAACCAGGCTTAGCAGCTCAGTGCTTGAAGCACCATGAGACCGTTGGAGCAGGTCCAGAGGAGGCCATGAAGATGATCAGAGGGCTGCAGCAGCTCTGCTGTGAGGACAGGATGAGAGAGTTGGGGTTCTGCAGCCTGGAGAAGAGAAGGCTTCCAGCAGACCTTAGAGTAGCTTTTCAGCATCTGAAGGGGGCCTACAGGAAGGCTGGGGAGGGACTATTGACAAGGTCTTGTAATGCCAGGACAAGGGGCAGTGGGTTTGAACTGGCAGAGGGGAGATTGAAAGTGTATGTTAGGAGGAAGTTGTTTAAAGTAAGGGTGGTGAGACACTGGCACAGGTTGCCCAGGGAGGATGGGGATGCTCCCTCCTTGGAGGTGTTCAAGGCCAAGTTAGATGAGGCCTTGAGTGCCCTGTACTAGTGGGAGATGTCCCTGCCTATGGTAGGGGGTTGGAACTAGATGATCCCTGAGGTCCCTCCAACCTTACCATTCTGCGATTCTATGATTCGCTTGACACAAACTTGAGACACACTGTTGACCCTGCTCCTTTGGGCAGATCAGGTGTCTGAGGAGCACTGCACAAAGAAGGCAGTGAGAAGTAAGGGCAGAACAATCAAACCTTAGCAGCCTCAGAAAGCCACATAGCCCTTGAGACCGGAGCAAGATGTAGTAAAGGAAAGAATAACCAGCCCTCATCTTCCCACAACGTGCCTGTGTCCACACAAGAGCGGTCTTCAGCCTGCCCAGCCTCTCCTCCACCCATCAGGAGGGCAGTAGGCAGGATGGCCTTGGCTGTGAGAAACTAGGACTGAACATGTTGCTAAGTGTGCTTGCTATGATCCACCATCGCTATTTTGGCATTTTCATCATCAGAGGTGCTCGGTTCACCTAAGCCAATCCTTTGGCAGACTTCCACCAAGGGAAACATCATGCACAAAAATGTGAGAACTCCAAGGAGCAAGAAATCAGAGACTCACTGCAGTTAAAGATTCAAAGCTGATGAAGTATGAGGTTTTGAGGCTATTTTTAAACATTGCCGCAATACTGTAATGTGCTAAACACTTAAAAGCCAGCATCATAAGACACACTGCCTTGGATTCTGTGATATGAAAGCACTCCTAACACACCAGTTGATGTGTCAACAGCTAAGCTTTATGATTTTTTTTCTCTTTTACATTTTTTCCTTATATAGTACGTTGATATTTAAATGAGAATATTAATCATTGCATTAAATAGAAGTGTCCTAAGGCCTTTCGTCATCTGCTCGGCACATCACAACGTACCACATGGATGAGGTTACACCAGCTGGTAATTGTTTTGAACAGTGTTCACTCAAACCTTCTGCATCTATGTCACTGGACAGGAATTGTCAGGACAATTAGGTAGGACTAATGCAGCCAAAGCTCAGATAGTGGTTGCTGGAGAACTATAGGGATAAAACTTAAGAGAGGGCACAAGAAACACAATAATGGTAAGAAACAAGGAAAATCATTCGGATAACTTGACAGACATTACCTTATGGTCAGAAAAAAAAGTTGAAGGTACTTTGGAGCCCCTGTATAGATTTACTTCATGACCTTGGATCACTCCTTTTAAAAGCCATCAGGAACATTATGTGACTTGAGATCATAGAATGGTAAGGTTGGAAGGGACCTCAAGGATCATCCAGTCCCAACCCCCTGCCATAGGCAGGGACACCTCCCACTAGTACAGGTCACTCAAGGGCTACTCCAACCCGGTCTTGAACATCTCCAGGGAGGGAGCAGCCACAACCTGCCTGGCCAACCTGTGCCAGTGTCTCACCACCCTCACTGCAAACAACTTCCTCCTAACATCCAGTCTAAATCTCCCCTGTGCCACTTCAAACCCATTGCCCCTTGTCCTGTCATTACAAGACCTTGTAAATAGTCCCACCCCAGTCTTCCTGGAGGCCTCCTTCAGATATTGGAAGGCTACTCTAAGGTCTCCTGGAAGCCTTCTCTTCTCCAGGTTGAAGAGCCCCAACTCTCTCAGCTTGTCCTCATAGCAGAGCTGCTGCAGCACTTTGAGCATCTTCATGGCCTCCTCTGGACCTGTTCCAACAGTTCCACGTCCTTCCTGTGCTGGGAGCTCCAGAACTGTGCACAGGACTCCAGGTGAGGACTGACAAGAGCAGAGTAAGAGGATTCTCAGATAAGAAGTATTACAACCATAAAAAAAATGAAGGCATGTTTCAGAAACCCCTTACCTCCCCTCGGTTCTTTTAAACTAGGACTACACACTCATTCACTTCAGTAAATAATACTAAAATTTGCTTAGTAGAGTCCTTTCATTTACAGGCGGCATTTTTTTCCCTTTAGGCTTTTTATTTACCTCCCCAAACTCACACAATTTGACTTGCAGCCGGAAATTTTCAAGGAGCAAAGAAGCATTCCAGAGATTTAAGACTTGACGGCGAATGGATATTTATTAAGTACAGGGAGCAGACAGAGAGTGGCATTGGTTAGTCAGATTCCACACTTGCCTGCCCCTCCTCCATTGTTACTTTAAAGACAATAAACTTTATAATGAAGTATTGATAGCATCTTCCATTTAAGCTAACAGGCTTATCGCGCGCTCCACCACAGACTATGCTGTTTTAATTAGCAAGATGGATCTCAGAGCTGATGTGTTCTGTTGTGCTATAATTCCTGCCTTTACAGTAATTTTCTCCTGTTTTTCACACTATAATGTGCTATAAATCCTACTTAGGCTGCCTTGCTGGCCTGTTGCTGCTCCGAGTTAATCTTTCAGGTCCTTTGTTTCCATGACAATTTCCCACCGTCCTTCCCTCTGCAGGATTATTCTATGGCCCCTTGGGGTGATGGTTTCAAGGATTGTGGGCTCCCTAAGCTGGAGCTCCTTTAAGTCACCTCTAACCCCAATGTGCTGGATTTGCCCAGCCTTGCCATTCTGCAGGCATCTGGGTCTGCGACTACTCCTCTCTTCACCCCTCTTCACAGTATCACCAAGGTTGGAAGAGACCTCAAAGAT
>VWZE01021300.1:62967-73508 GCA_013396675.1 Eubucco bourcierii | reverse complement strand
CAGTACAGATTTCATATCCCTGCCCAAAGTCAGAGGGTAGCATTGTTGATTTCACATCACTCTGTAGAAATGTGAGGCTGATGCTCACAGTTCACTGTGGGGAAAGTGAATGTGGTTAGGCTGATGCCAATTCTAATAGTTAATTACAGTTCTCTTAGACCATTTCAAGGTGTTTGTGACACTAATGAATTGTGTGCTAGCAAACTGCGCAGTTAAAGGTGTTGATGGAAGGTGGGTGCAGTGATGAGCATTAAGGACATCTGGTGTTTAGACAGGGTTTGCATGAGCCCATGGTGGTGTTTTTGGGACTTCCTTTTGCAGGCTGTTGTTGAGTGCTGGAATTATCACCTCTTTATGCAGGTACAGGCAGGGATGTAAGACTTGCCCATCTCTGTTGCAGAGCTGGAATGAGAGCTGCACTGTTTTCCATCTGGACACGTGTAGAGAAGTCTACAGGCTCCTGTCCTGTTTTATTGGTTGTAGTGCTTGCTTTGAGCTGTGGTGACTTGGGAGCATGGCAGGGTATGTGTGCCAGGTTTTACAATGGTTTGAATTGAGTGGTGGTGATGACAGCTGCCATCTGTGGCTTACAGTTGCTCCACAACACTCAAAGCCCTCTGACTTAGGACTGATATTTATATTTTATCAAATCAGCTTGTTTGTCTAATGTGACCTTCCTGTCTTTGGCTTTCCTGTAAAGTTTCTGACATAAAAATCCTGGACACTTATTTTCTGAATGCTGTGGTCTGCACTCTTGGCTAAGCTTTTTTTCCCCCCCAGTCACCTGGATGCAGTGTTGTAAGAGAGAAGCAGATGTGATTCATCATCTGCTCTAAAGTGCAGCCAAATGATACATAAGCTCTAAAAGGCAGCAGAGGTTGAATGATGGAAGATGAGACTGAAGCAATCATAGAACACTCACCTTGACTGCAGAGTACAAAGAACCTACCCTGGTGTTTGATCAGAAAAAGCCTTGACCTTTTCAATAGCTTTGCACAGAAGAGCAATCATAGAATCATAGAATGGTTGGAAAGGACCTCAAGGATCATCCAGTTCCAACCCCCTGCCACAGGCAGGGACACCTCCCACTAGCACAGCTCACTCAAGGCTTCCTCCAACCTGGCCTTCAACACCTCCAGGGAGGGAGCAGCCACAACCTCCCTGGGCAACCTGTGCCAGTGTCTCAGCACCCTCACTACAAACAACTTCCTCCTAACATCCACTTTCAATCTCCCCTCTGCCACTTGAAACCCACTGCCCCTTGTCCTGTCATTACAAGACCTTGTAAATAATTCCTCCCCAGCCTTCCTGTAGCCCCCTTCAGATCCTGGAAGGCTACTCTAAGGTCTCCTGGAAGCCTTCTCTTCTCCAGGCTGCACAGCCCCAACTCTCTCAGCCTGTCCTCACAGCAGAGCTGCTGCAGCCCTCTCAGCATCTTTGTGGCCTCCTCTTGACCCGCTCCAACACTTCCATGTCCTTCCTGTGCTGGGGGCTCCAGAACTGCACACAGGACTGCAGGTGGGGTCTGAGGAGAGCAGAGCAAAGGGGCACAATCCCCTCCCTTGCCCTGCTGCCCACACTGCTCTTGCTGCAGCCCAGGACTCAAAGATCACATTGGGTGATACTGTGCTCCACAACCTCCCTGGACAGCCTGTGCCAGTGTCTCACCACCCTCACTGCAAACAACTTCCTCCTAACATCCAGTCCAAATGTCCCCTCTGCCAGTTCAAACCCATTGCTCCTCATCCTGTCATCCCATAAATGAATCTTAATCTTCAGATAGGTTTTGATATTTAGATGGCAGACAGACAAATGGAAGTGTATGTTCTGTGAAACTCTTCCTCTGGTGGCATTGAATCCCAAATGCCACTCATATTAATGACATGAGATGAAAAAGGTCTTAATGCTCTTTGTAATGAATTCCTGCTTGTTGGCTGAATGCTGTAGAGGGTTGGATGTGGTTAGAATGCAAAGAATAATAGTTGCATTTGAACCTTGTTTCCTCCTTAGCTGACATTTTGAAAGGCTTTGAGTGCTTCAGGTTACTTTATTTATCCTGGGATGTCAGCTTGTTCCTAACAGCCAGAGCTGGGCTGCTCTTTAAGCATCTGTAATTTCTTCCTATACTGAAAAACAAGATTAGGTGGAGGAGCTGGAGTGTTCTCTTCTGCAGGCTTCAAAGCTGGATGCTCTACTGCAGGCTTCAAAATAATTTTAATTTTAAAATAATTGTAATGGGAAAAGTAAAATTAAATTGTGCCTGTGGGTGTGCTTTAGTAATTGATATTAGCTGGGGAGGGACTTATTAGTCTGGGGGGGATGAATCCAAGCTAGAGGAGAGGAAATTTAGATTAGACATTAGGAAGAAGTTCTTCACCATGAGGGTGGTGAGACATTGGCACAGGTTGCCCAGGGAGGTGGTGGAAGCCTCATCCATGGAGGTTTTTAAGGTCAGGCTGAATGTGGCTCTGAGCAGCCTACTCTAGTGTGAGATGCCCCTGCCCATGGCAGAGGGCTTGGAACTGGATGATCCTCGAGGTCACTTCAAACCCTGACAATTCTGTGATCTAAGCAGGGGCATGATTGTGGCTTTCTTAAACTGCAGCTGAATGTGTTTGTACCAGCAGGTGATACTTGTGGAATTACTGTTTTACAGTAACTCCCCTTAGAATTGTTTCACTTGAAAGAAATGAAGTATTTGTGAGAGGGAAATACCATAGTAAAGAGTTCTCTTCAGAGGTGGAGATTTTTGATTTCACACCCTTGCTTCAATGATGAAAGGCTCTGAGGAGCCACTAAACTGTCCTGCACCTGGGTAGGCACAATCCCAAGCACAAATACAGGCTGGGTGGGGAATGGCTGAGAGCAGCCCTGAAGAAAAGGACCTGGGTCTGGGGAGATGAAAAGCTCAACAGAAGCCTGCAGTGTGAGTGCAACCCAGACAGCAACTGTGTGCTGGGCTGCAGCAAGAGCAGTGTGGGCAGCAGGGCAAGGGAGGGGATTCTGCCCCTTTGCTCTGCTATCCTCAGACCCCACCTGGAGTCCTGTGTGCAGTTCTGGAGCCCCCAGCACAGGAAGGACATGGAAGTGTTGGAGCAGGTCCAGAGGAGGCCACAAGGATGCTGAGAGGGCTGCAGCAGCTCTGCTTTGAGGGCAGGCTGAGACAGTTTGGGCTCTGCAGCCTGGAGAGGAGAAGGCTTCCAGGACACCTTGGAGTAGCCTTCCAGGATCTACAGGAAGGGGGCTACAGGAAGGCTGGGGAGGGACTGTTGACAAGGTCTGGTAATGCCAGGACAAGGGGAATGGATTTGAACTGGCAGAGGGGAGATTGCAAGTGGATGTTAGGAGGAAGTTGTTTGGAGTGAGGGTGGTGAGACACTGGCACAGGTTGCCCAGGGAGGTTGTGGCTGCTCCATCCCTGGAGGTGTTGAAGGCCAGGGTGGAGGAGGCCTTGAGTGAGCTGTGCTAGTGGGAGGTGTCCCTGCCTATGGCAGGGGGTTGGAACTAGATGATCTTTAAGGTCCCTTCCAATCTTACCATTCTATGATTCTAAGTATAATCTCTTAAGGCTTCGAGGAGCAAATAAGGTGTCAGCTCTTCAGGCTCTGAGGAGCCAGTAAAGTGATAGGCAGGCAATGACTGGGCATCTGAGAAAGACATCGGGTGTCTTTCCAAGGCACTCTTCAATCTGGAGGCATTTTTGAATCTGGCAAATTTCTACTTTCCAGTTCAAAAAAAGACTACTGAAAATTTCAAATGAAGTTTGGATTTTATTTAGATCTCTAACATAAGAGCTGAGGTTCTTAATGTCTTAGAATCATAGAATGGTAAGGTTGGAAAGGACCTCAAGGATCATCTAGTTCCAACCCTCTGCCATAGGCAGGGACACCTCCCACTAGTACAGGTTACTCAAGACCTCATCCAACCTCACCTTGAACACCTCCAGGGAGGGAGCAGCCACAACCTCCCTGGGCAACCTGTGCCAGTGTCTCACCACCCTCACTGCAAACAACTTCCTCCTAACATCCACTTGCAATCTCTCCTCTATCAGTTTAAAACCTGGGTTAAAATTTAAAGTCTTTCCTTGGCTTTGTGTCTTTTATCTGCTGCTGAGGGCATTTTCATTTCCAAATAGGTACACCAAAAAAGATCTCTTTTTCTGGGTTTAGAATTTTTTTTGGTTTGTTTTTAAATTTATTTTTTTAACTTCATTTATGAAGTGAGACTTTTATTCTGCAAATCTAGCAGCTAGTGTAAGGTGGAGCAGTGTCTTTACCGGCTCCAGAATGTTTGTTAACAATGTTTATTATCATAATGCTCCAAAGGATGTTAGTACAAACTTGGGATGAATAATATTTCTGTGCAAGTTGCAGCACACAACAAGGTGTGCATTATAAAACAGCATGGCTTTGGCTGAGTGACCTAAGTGCCTCCTGTTCATGGACACAAATGTATTCATACCTTCAAGTTTTCAAAACTAATTTCTTTTGAATGATGAGGGAGATTAAAAAAGGGAAAGCTAATTCCATGTGATCTTGTTCTGATGGAAAGACCTTCAAGTTGGATTATGATTTATAATCCCTTCCCATTTGTTTTTCCTTTTAAGGCAGCTATACATTTTGAACATATTGTAATTGGAGATGGAAACAGTACTGCTTTGTGATCTTAAAGGGACTTATCTTCAGCGATGTGATGAAAAGCTAGTGCCACACATCCTGTCTATTTTCAACTCCTACAGCTCCATGTAGTTCAGGGAAAAAATAGACTATTGAGCCATGCTGGTTTGTCTGTTACTGTCGTGGTAGGCCTGAATAGGCCAAAGGTGGGCTTGTACCCACCTTGTGCCCAGGCATGCTCCCCTGCTCCCCCTCCTTCTGTGCTGGGGGTGGTGGCCACAGGAAAGGGGACAAAAGGCTGCACCTAATATGGGCAAACTGCCACCCTGATTGGCTAATCTTTGTCCAAAGGCCCATCAGTCTCGGTCTGAAATGCATATAAAGGGTGAGCAGGTAGCACATTGGGCTTGGTGTTATTGTGGTCTCTGCTATTGTATCTGGGCCTGCTTACTACGTGGGACCCCAGCGAGCAGGATCAGGCTCTGATGCCTCCATGCGTTCGGCCTGCACAGCCAGCGTGACACATGGCGGGCCTGCTGCTGGGTCAGAAGCTGTTGGAGGCTTTGGAGTTTCCTCAGGCTCCTGGATACTTCAGATAAAGGAGACAGACAATCTCTGAGCTGGTCCTGGCTCTCTTGGCAGCAGGCTCTCATGTGCAGGCAGGGTGCAATGCCACGTGCAGTCCCGGCACGGCGTCACGCTGGCTGTGCAGGCCAAATGCTTGGAGGCATCAGAGCCTGATCCTGCTCACTGGGGTCCCAGCCAGCTCAGGATCGAGGAGGTAGTAAGCAGGGCCGGATACAGTAGCAGAGATCACAATAACACCAAGCCCAATGTGCTGCTTGCTCACCCTTTATATGCATTTCAGCCTGAGACTGATGGGCCTTTGGACATAGATTAGCCAATCAGGATGGCAGTTTGCCCATGTTAGGTGAAGCTGGAGCTTCTGTCCCCTTTCCTGTGGCCACCACCCCCAGCACAGAAGGAAGGGGAGTGGGGGAGCATGCCTGGGCAAGCTAGGACATGTGCAAGCCCACCTTTGGCCTATTTAGGCCTACCACGACAATAATGTAGCAAAGAGTCAGCCTATGCCTCCCTTCTGCACTGTGATTGCCTTCAGCTCCAGGTAAGCAGCAGGAGAGTATGAAGTACCTAAATCAACAACTTTTCACCATTAGGATTTCGAAGGTGGGTGCGGGATCAGTGTTAGATGCTTGAGGTTTAGAGTAGGCAGAAAAGTAGGACAGGATCAAACATCATCCTGCTCTTAAAATGGATGTCTTACATAATGCAATGAGTTACTCTCTGCTTGTGAATTCCTTTCTCCAATATCTGCCTCAGAATCATAAAATCATGGAATCATAGAATGGTAAGGTTGGAAGGGACCTCAAGGATCAGCTAGTTCCACCCCCCTGCCATAGGGAGGGGCATCTCCCACTAGTGCAGGTTGCTCAAGGACTCATCCAACCTGGCCTTGACCACCTCCAGGGAGGTGGTGGAGCACAGAATCACCCAACGTGATCTTTGATCACTTTGGGTGATTCTGTGCTCCACCACCCTCCCTGGGCAACCTGTGCCAGTGTCTCACCACCCTCACTCCAAACAACTTCCTCCTAACATCCAATCTCCCCTCTGCCACTTCAAACCCATTCCCCTTGTCCTGGCATTGCAAGCCCTTGTCAATAGTCACTCCCCAGTCTTCCTGTAGCCCCCTTCAGATCCTGGAAGGCTACTCTAAGGTGTCCTGGAAGCCTTCTCTTCTCCAGGCTGCACAGCCCCAACTCTCTCAGCCTGTCCTCACAGCAGAGCTGCTGCAGCCCTCTCAGCATCTTGGTGGCCTCCTCTGGACTGGCTCCAACACTTCCATGTCCTTCCTGTGCTGGGGGCTCCAGAACTGTGCACAGGACTGCAGGTGGGGTCTGAGGAGAGCAGAGCAAAGGGGCACAATCCCCCTCCCTTGCCCTTCTGCCCACACTGCTCTTGCTGCAGCCCAGCACTTGGTTGGCTGTCTGGGCTGCATTACTGTTATTGATTGCTCATGAAGCATGTAAAAGATTTGATAGTTGCTTGTTTGACCCAGAAGTAACTAAATGAAAAATATGAAGGAGTTTTTGCCATCTGAGTGCTGGCAGAAGCCCAAACCCTTAAGCTCCAATATATACCTCAAATAAAACTTGACGTGCAGCTATGAAATGTGTGGTGAGATGCCTCTCTCTGAGATTGTCTTGGCTTTACAGAGGGCAAACTTCTGCTCTCCATTGAATGGAATTCAGTTTCCTGATGTCATTAAAGTGAAAGGAGAATTGGACTTCCATCTTAAGCCACCCTGCCTTTATTATTGACAAGCTACTGGAGGTCTTGGTCTACTTTACTGGTTTACACTTTAGGCTTGAGGCTGAAGTAGGGAAGCTTTTATGAGCATCACTGTAGTAGGTCCAGCCCACATTTACCAGCATCAGGCCTTGAGTGACCTGTACTAGTGGGAGGTGTCCCTGCCTAGGGCAGGGGGTTGGAACTAGATGATCCTTGAGGTCCCTTCCAACCTTTACCATTCTATGATTCTATATGATGGATTGCACCAAAATGAAACCATCAGGTTCCTAAACACACTGACTCCTTTCTTGAGTTTGAGGAAAAAGTTGAAACCACTGGATAAAATTATGTGCCAATTATGTATAAACTTCTTTACCACTAGAATAAAGGAAGCCATAATTCTGCAGGCTTAGGTTTTATTGAGTTCATCTGTTTTCATTTATAAATAGAATCTAAGAGAGAAAGAAATCTGTGTTGGTGGACAGTGAAATACTGTAGCTTCTGTACACTGGCAGTACAAAGAACAAGAAACCAGGGTTTGTTTCTTTGACAGGCTGGGAGAAGACTCAGCAAAGGCAAATCTCCTTTTAAGAATGTCAGTCTTGAGTAATGTAGTTGTTAATGTTCATCTGGAATACTACAGCTAGTAATGAGCCTGCTAATTTTTTAACAGCATGTCCAAGCTCCTTCTGGAAAGAGGAAATTTGGAAGGCAGACAATTATTTTAACAAGTCTTTAGAGAAGTGTTTAGACCAAACCTATAAAACTCCATGTTTGGGGAATAGGTTTTCTTTTTTTTAATTGTCTCTGGAATTCCTAAGGATCTAGTTTCATTGTTTAATAGGTTTTAAATTGTCCTTTTGTGTGGAGCCTTTTAAAATTAAATAGTACAACTTCAATCTAAAAACTGGGGGAACATGGAGCATTTTCTACATAGAAAAAAGACTTTTATTGAGACAGTCAAGCAAGAAATAATTATAATAATGCTGTTGCAGCTTGTCAGTGGTGCTGCATCTTCACAGAGGTGCCCAGAATGCTGTTGCAGGTTGCCAGTGGTGCTGCATCTTCACAGAGGTGCCCAGAATGCTGTTGCAGCTTGTCAGTGGTGCTGCATCGTCACAGAGGTGCCCAGAATGCTGTTGCAGCTTGTCAGTGGTGCTGCATCTTCACAGAGGTGCCCAGAATGCTGTTGCAGCTTGTCAGTGGTGCTGCATCTTCACAGAGGTGCCCAGAATGCTGTTGCAGCTTGTCAGTGGTGCTGCATCTTTACAGAGGTGCCCAGAATGCTGTTGCAGCTTGTCGCACCTCCTCTGCTTCAGCTTTCCCCCATTACCCCTTGTCCTGGACATCTCTGAGCAGAACCTGGCTGTGTTCAGCCTGGAGAAGAGAAAACTTCCAGGAGACCTTAGAGTAGCCTTCCAGGATCTGAAGGGGGCTCCAGGAAGGCTGGGGAGGGACTATTGACAAGGGCTTGCAATACCAGGACAAGGGGCAATGGGTTTGAAGTGGCAGAGGGGAGATTGCAAGTGGATGTTAGGAGGAAGTTGTTTGCAGTGAGGGTGGTGAGACACTGGCACAGGTTGCCCAGGGAGGTTGTGACTGCTCCCTCCCTGGAGGTGTTCAAGACCAGGTTGGAGGAGGCCTTGAGTGACCTGTGCTAGTTGGAGGTGTCCCTGCCTATGGCAGGGGGTTGGAACTGTATGATCCTTGAGGTCCCTTCCAACCTTACCATTCTATGACAATGCCCTTCACATCTTCATAAACATGAATGAGAGCAACCCTCAGGCTTCTCTGCTCTCCAAGCTCAAGAGCCCAAACTCCCTCAGACTGTCCTCCTAAAGAAGATGTTCCACTGCCTTCAGCATCTTTGTGGCTCTGTGCTGGGCTCTTGTCAAGCAGTTCCTGAGCCTGCAGAGAACTGCAGCCTGAGAAGAAAGGAAAGTGTGGGCAAAAATCAGGCCCAATCCAGAGAAAATGCCCAATAACCTTCTAGTGAAGAGTCAGAGCAGAAATGCCCTAAGGATGTTAAATGTTGGCTTTGCACTGAGGCTGAGAAGGAATACTGCTGCTCAGGCAAAACTGCCCAAAGATGTGGCTGATAAAAATGTACTGTTTGCTTGGATTGCCTTTCACTGTCTTAAAGGCTCAGATGACCTAACAGAAGCAATATAGGTCTGTGTGCTTCTCCATAGTGTTTAAAATGGTTCTTCTAACAGCTGTCCAGAATTACACAGACCTCTTCTGTGCCCAAAAGGCTGTCTGATGGCAAGAGCCTGCTCAGTTAGGGTCACTCCATGTATTTCTTAGAAGCATAGACTGGTTTGGGTGGGAAGGGACCTTTAAATGTTACTTAGTCCAACTCCCCTGCTGTGAGTAGGGAATGTTTCAAGCAGATCAGGTTGCAGAAAACCCTTGAATGTTTCCAAGGATGAGGCTTTTACCAACTGTTTGGGCAGCCCGTGCCACTTTCTCACCACCTTGACTACAAAAGATTTATTCAATCTAGTTTACATCTGCCCTCTTTGAGTTTAAAACCATTATTCCTTGGCTTGTGACAACAGCCTCTGCTAAAAAGTCATTGCCATCTTCCTTATAGGCCCCTTCTAAATACTGAAAGGCTCTCCCTGGACTCAGCTCTCCTTGGAGCTTTCCCTTCTGCAGGCTGAACAACCTCAACTCCCTCAGCCTCTTTCTCCTTTTTCCTTACCTTGTGACCAACAGGTGGGACATGAGGAAATACAGGAGTCATTATCCATGCCCCTGAGCACCTGAGAGCTCCTTTTGCAAAGGTGAGCCATCTATTTACTCCAGAAAAACATTTTTAACAATGGTTTTTCAGCACCAGGTTAGCAATGAAGAGCTTTATGAAAGGTCAGAATGGCTGCTTGCATTTCATTGCCATGAGAAATCCATCGGGCAGTAATTCAACCTGTATGCCCCTACGCACACATGTGCAAGTCCCATATTGTATTACAAATCTGTCATCTCCTTTGTGTTTCCCCAGGCAGCCTTTTTAACTCATGATCTGTGTTTTCTTTAAAACTGTGGCCTGCATGATTCTCTGTGGAGACAGTGGCAAGGCAAAACGTGGCAGTGAATTGTTTGCAGAGTGCTTGCGTTACAGAGGGACGCCCAAGGAAATGAGAGGGCATTTGTTGAAGCCTGAGAAATGAACAATGAACCCAAACTGTGCTTCAGTGCTGTTTGACATCTTTGTCAGTGCCATGGACAGAGGAATCAGTGCAGCCTCAGCAAGTGTGCAGATGGCACCAAGCTGTGTGGCACAGTCACTTGCTAGAGGGCAGGGATCCATCCAGAGGGACCTGCACAGGCTGCAGAGCTGTGCCCAGGCCAACTTCATGGCATTCACCAAGGCCAAGTGTAAGGTCCTGCACCTGGGTAGGCACAATCCCAAGCACAAATACAGGCTGGGTGGGGAATGGTTGGACAGCTGAGGAACAGGACCTTGGAGTCTGGGGTGATGAAAAACTCAACATGAGGCTGCAGTGTGCACATACAGCCCAGACAGCAACTGTGTGCTGGGCTGCAGCAAGAGCAGTATGGGCAGCAGGGCAAGGGAGGGGATTGTGCCCCTTTGCTCTGCTCTCCTCA
>VWZE01021300.1:24547-58015 GCA_013396675.1 Eubucco bourcierii | reverse complement strand
AGTGAGCTGTGCTAGTGGGAGGTGTCCCTGCCTATGGCAGTGGGTTGGAACTGGATGATCCTTGAGGTCCCTTCCAACCTTACCATTCTGTGATTTATCTGCCAGGATTTCTGTCTTGAAGGATTAGCTAGGCAAGGTCTTTTCAGTAATCACAGAATCATAGAACGCCTTTCAGGCACCCTGTAAGAGAGTGACTTTCAGAATCACAGAACCATAGAATGGTAAGGTTGGAAGGGACCTCAAACATCATCTAGTTCCAACCCCCTGCCATAGGCAGGGACACCTCCCACTAGTACAGGTCATGCCACCTCCTAAGAGCAAGCAGCAGCTATCTTCACTCAGAGATAATCACATCAAATAAAACAGTTTTGCTGCATTAAAAAACTTAATGAATGTTTAGGTCACGATACAAAGGACCCTGATTCACAATCTGATCTAGAAAACAAGAAACTATGCTGCTCTCAAGTGTGCTGTAGCCACAAGCTGTTTGAAGCTGATTATGTTTTCCTGGCTATATGTTCTCTGAAGTTGATACAGATAACCATTTTTTGGCCTCTAAATATAGCCCAGTGGTAACACAGAGCGTTTCATCCAGGGTACAAGTAATCGAGCAACAAAACTGCCTGTGTTACAAGGTTTGAGTTCAAATGTTCAAGGGTAGAATTGGCTGTAATGGTATATCTGTGAAAAAAATAAGCCTGTGGTGAAGTTGGAACCCCAGTGCCAAAGCACAACATATAATTGGGCCTAATTTTTTCCATATGTATCAACAAAAACAGTCTCTGCTTCCACGGGAGATGAAAGCTTCCCTTTCTGTCATATTTTTATTTTGTATATAATTCCTAACTCTTTATAATTTCATAGGCTTTAAAAAAAAAAACACAAAAAAACCCACCAACCCAGAAAACCAACCCAAAACACAACATGCCTAGATTTAGGGGGAGATGAGCTGTCACCCTGGGTTTGAGTTTATGTTTCTAATAGAAAAGCCTTTTTTGGTGGGGAAGGGAAAACACGACGGCTTCCCCTCCCCTGCCAAAAGGGCTACTATGTTAAAAACCCTTCTGCAGTGCCTGTGAGCTCTCCAAGTTGGCTTGGAACAATCCCTTTCTGAATTGATTTAAATACCTCATTTAAAATAAATAATCTGGTGGAATTAGTGCCATAAATCTTCATGGAATAAGCCTTGCTATTTATACAAGATCGAAGAAGTGTTAAATACGTTTCTGTTCTGGTGGTGTTTTCCTCTCTGCTCAGCTCAGTGCTGAGTCTCAAATAGGAGATGCCTCTTTTCTTGTGCATTTGTTCTGTTGTTTTATTTGGTATCTTTCCAAATAGTCTTTCATCCTCCTGTCTCTAAATTCAGCTAATAGAGATTTGGATTCTGTAGGGCATTGATAGTATAAATCATGCTTGGCGTGGTAATATTTTACCTTCTGTATATTCATTATCGGGATGGTTGAGAGATTCTCTGCCTTGTGTCTTGGCTCCTAGTGAAAGTTGATTTATGCATTTATAGAATCATAGAATGGGAAGGTTGGAAGGGACCTCAAGGATCATCCAGTTCCAACCCACTGCCATAGGCAGGGACACCTCCAACTAGCACAGCTCACTCAGGGCCTCCTCCAACCTGGCCTTGAACCCCTCCAGGGAGGGAGCAGCCACAACCTCCCTGGGCAACCTGTGCCAGTGTCTCACCACCCTCACTGCAAACAGCTTCCTCCTAACATCCAATCTCCCCTCTGCCACTTCAAACCCATTCCCCTTGTCCTGTCATTGCAAGACCTTGTCAATAGTCCCTCCCCAGCCTTCCTGGAGCCCCCTTCAGATCCTGGAAGACTACTCTAAGGTCTCCTGGAAGCCTTCTCTTCTCCAGGCTGCAGAACCCCAACTCTCTCAGCCTGTCCTCACAGCAGAGCTGCTGCAACCCTCTCAGCATCTTGGTGACTTCCACAGTTCCAACAGTTCCATATCCTTCCTGTGGTGGGGGCTCCAGAACTGCACACAGGACTCCAGGTGGGAGTTTTTATTAATATTTATTTATATTATTTTGTATTTGTAGTATTTATTTATTAATTTTTTTTAAAATAAAGGTTAAGATAATCTTTGGTATCTATTCCTGACACTTCACACACAGGCACACAGTTTGCCTTCTGGTACAAACCAGAGCCAATCCAACTTCCAAGCAGGGTGTCCCAAGCATCTGCAAGGTAATGATGCAGTGACTCCTAGGTCCAAGTGCTTTGCCACACATGTAGGTCGTCTCTTGCCACACCTGTCTGCTGTCCCAGTTGCTGAGACTTTGTCTGACTGTGTTCAGAAGGTGGTTGGTTCGGTCTCTGCATGCTGTTTAAACAACCTTCTTGTGTGTCTTCAAGGAGGGGGAGGTAGACTTGGTGGGAGTGTCTCACAAGGTAGCAGCAGGACCTTGCTGCTTTAGTGGGTCACCTCACTTCAACTCTAGTTCAATCTAGAATTTGTTTTGTAATTTATCCTTCCCTAAGTGATGCTATGGGATTAGAGGGATTGTTTTGTTCTCTGGAATTACATCTCTACAGAATGGAAGCATTTTGCTCTGGGTGTGATTGTTTGGCTAGGGGCAGAGGTGACAGTTGCACTGCTAATGGAAGCAAATAATGCAGTGACTTCAGAGTTTGCCATGTTGCTCTCTATGCAGAGCTTACTTGGATGTGAGCTGAAACCATCTTCTGAGTTCTTCTTTGTGGACTTATTCAGGCTTGTTCAGCCTGGAAGAGAGAAGGCTCTAAGGAGAACTAAGAGCAGCCTCCTAGTAAGGGGCCTATAAGAAGGCTGCAGAGGGACTGTTTGCAAAGGCCTGTAGGGGTAGGATGAGGGCCAGTGGTTTGGAATGAGAGAAGAGCAAATTTAGATTGGATGTTAGGAACAAGTTCTGCACCATGAGAGTAGCGGAATACTGAAATAGGTTGCCCAGGGAGGTACTTGAGGCTCTGTTCCTGGAGATACTCAAGGACAAGGCTCTGAGCAACCTGATCAAGTGTGGGGTGTCTCTGCTGACTGCAGGAGGGTTGGACTGGATGACCTCTGGAGATTCCTTCTGACCCAAACCATTCTATGATTTCTTGATAGTTGGATGAGGCCTTGAGTGACCTGTACTAGTGGGAGGTGTCCCTGCCTATGGCAGGGGGTTGGAACTAGATGATCCTTGAGGTCCCTTCCAACCTTACCATCCTATGATTTGTGTCTTTGTGTGTCTGGTGCAGGTAATGCAGACAGTGTGGCACACCTTTCCCAGGTGACTTTGTGTGTCAGTTTTCCCTTTGGTAGTGATAAAACCAAAGCAGGCACTCAAGCAACAGCAAGAGGCATTCCCCTAATGCAGCTAGAGAGCAGCAAGCTAAAATCAAGACAGGCATATCTTGCTTTCAGTAGCCTGTTCCCATGAATCCCTACTGATGTGTTTTTGTAGGAGCAGTTTTTCTGCTTCTTGTTTAAGAGACTCCAGGAAAAGCAGCCAGCTCAGAAGAATGAGGTGAAGAAAACTTTGCTGCTTTGTTCTCATTTCAGGTCAGCCAGAGAAACATTCTCTTGGACATGAGGTGACCACAAATCCCAGGGCCTTCCTGTAGCAGCAGAAATCCTTTTGGATTTCTTCCAAAGGATTTCTTTGAATCTTAATGTGGGTCAGCCACCTGAGAAACAGGAGCTGCTGCTTATGGTGTTCACAGACACTAGGTACAAGCCCTCTCTTCCTACAGTAGTCTACTCCTGTCACTTGATTATGCGATCACAGGATCACAGCATGTCAGGGGCTGGAAGTGACCTCCAAAGCTCATCCAGTCCAACCCCCCTGCCAGAGCAGAATTGCCTGTACCAGATCACACAGGAACCAGGTGGGTTTTGAGTATCTCCAGAGAGGGAGACTCCCCAGCCCCTCTGGGCAGCCTGTTCCATTCTTCTGTCNCACCACCCTCACTGTAAACAACTTCCTCCTAATATCCAGTCTAAATCTCCCCTCTGCCAGTTCAAACCCATTGCCCCTTGTCCTGTCGTTGCAGGACCTTGTAAATAATCCTTCCCCAGCCTTCCTATAGGCCTCCTTCAGATACTGGAAGGCTACTCTAAGGTCCCCTCAAAGCCTTCTCTTCTCCAGGCTGAAGAGCCCCAACTCTCTCAGCCTGTCCTCATAGGAGAGCTGCTCCAGCCCTCTGATCATCTTTGTGACCCTCCTCTGGACCCACTCCAACACCCTCATAGGGAAAAATTCCTCATGTTTCCATGGAACTTCTTATTCCTCAAGTTGCACCCACTGCCCCTTGTCCTGTCATTGGGCATCACCCAGCAGAGTCTGGCTCCAGCCTCTTGGCACTCAGCCTTTATATCTTTCCAAACATGAGTGAGGGCAACCCTCAGGCTGAAGAGCGCCAGCTGCCTCAGTTTCTCCGTGTAAGAGAGATGTTCCATTCCCTTCATCACTTTTGTGGCTCTGTGCTGGACTCTCTCAGGCAGTTACTTTGAGCCTTGGGCAGGTTTTCCTTCTGGGGAATGGCTGCAGTAAAGATGTGTACCATGCAGACTGCTGGAATCCTCATGCCACACTTCCCAGCAGTGGGTATCAGAAGCAAGAAGAGCTGCTGCAGGCTTGGAGCAAACTCTCCTGACTCACTTTTGGAAACCCCCTCCTAGTCCAGGGCCCCTTCAGACAACTAATAACCATATTCTTCCCACTCAGTTGTGTGTAATGTGCTGCAAACTAGACACACATCATCTATCAGTTCCTTTTTCTGACAGCCACTTATTTGCCTCCATGAACTACCTGCCCAAACCACCTATGCTGATCTTCTCACTTCATTGCTCGCAGCCTTTCAGCTCTGTTCCTGCGTTTCCTGCAGCAGTTCCTCTCTCACCGTTTCTTGCTTGTCTTCCAATTTTGGCAGTGTGTCCTTCCTCCAGCCTCTGAGCCTCCTCTTTGTAAACTCCATCGTTTTGGACTCCTTTTACCTTCTCAAACAGGATGTCTGAAGCCAACATTTAAGGAATGTAATTCTGGCCCAGTTCAAATCAACTGGCTGAGGATTTTGCCATCTATCTTTGTGTAGCTTCCCCCCTCCCACCATGTGTTTGGGCACTATTTGCATATATAACTGTTACATATGGGTCTGTCTCATAAAAGAAAAATAAGCTGAACTTACTCCAGTCTCTGTATAGTCAGATGATTGATATATGACCAGTATTAGAGTAACAAAAAGAACATTCTCTGATGCACATCTTGCTTTGATTACTGAGCTTTCCAGAACGTCCAAACGCCGTACAAAATGAATAACAAACATCAGATGGTTGAAAAGTTAACTCAATAGTAAGTCAAGGCAATAATGCTTAGTAGCAGCTTGTTACTAAGAGTTCATATTTTTCTATTAATGGAAAATGACACAAAGATGTCCTTAGGCCAGCTCAGTATTTGTCTTAGTAAGTGACCAAAAGTGTGTGTGTGGAGGCAGCCGCGCTCGTGCTAATCGCTTGCGTTTGTAACTGCTTCCTTCGTCGTCCTGGCAAGAGCTCAGCACGAGAAAATTGTGACTAATGATTAGAAGAAAGAACACTGAAGCATTTATCTTAATAGGTACTCCATCAGTGCAGTCTTCAGAGGTGCCAAGCAAAAAGTAAAATACAGCTTGATTAACCTAAACAAGATAAGGTGTGAATGAAGAAGGCAGCTCCTTTGAAATGTAAGTGACCAAACTCCCCTCTCCTCAGTACTAGGGCAGATGTTGCTGGGCTGGAGGGCAGAAGGGCTCTACAGCAGGACCTCGACCGCCTGCATAGGTGGGCAGAGTCCAAGGGGATGGAACTCAACAAATCCAAGTGCCAGGTGCTGCACTTTGGCCACAACAACCCCATGCAGAGCTCCAGGCTGGGGTGGGAGTGGCTGGAGAGCAGCCAAACAGAAAGGGATCTTGGGGTGCTGATTGACACCCACCTGAACATGAGCCAGCAGTGTGCCCAGGTGGCCAAGAAGGCCAATGGCATCCTGGCCTGCAGCAGCAATAGTGTGGTCAGCAGGAGCAGGGAGCTGATTCTCCCCCTGCACTCTGCACTGCTTAGGCCACACCTTGAGTGCTGTGTCCAGTTTTGGGCCCCTCCATTGAAGAAGGACATTGAGGTGCTTGAGTGTGCCCAGAGAAGGGCAACGAGGCTGGGGAGAGGCCTGGAGCACAGCCCTATGGAGAGAGGCTGAGGGAGCTGGGATTGGTTAGCCTGGAGAAGAGGAGGCTCAGGGGAGACCTTCTTGCTGTCTCCAGCTACCTGAAGGGTGCTTGTAGCCAGGAGGAGGTTGCTTTCTTCTCTCAGGCAAGCAGCAGCAGAACAAGAGGACACAGTCTCAAGCTGTGCCAGGGGAAGTTTAGGTTGGAGGTGAGGAGAAAGTTGTTGCCTGAGAGAGTCATTGCCTGCTGGAATGGGCTGCCCAGGGAGGTGGTGGAGTCAGCGTCCCTGGAGGTGTTGAAGGCAGGTTTGGATGTGGCACTTGGTGCCATGGTCTGGTCTTGAGGTCTGTGGTGATGGGTTGGACTTGATGATCTTGGAGGTCTCTTCCAACCTTGGTGATACTGTGAGACTTACTATTTTTCGTTCCATTTGTTAGGAGCATGAGCAGTCTGTGTCCTCACTCCAACACACACAGTGCCTTCTGTGCACGTACAGGCACGAAGGAAAGGCAAGTCTATGGCATTCATCTGCTTTGGGGTTTTTTGGATATTTTTTGCTCCCTTTTTTAAAAAAAAAAATATTTTGGGAGGAAATTTTACATCCTTTGTTCCCTTGTTTAAAACTAAGGGGGGAGTTGTGTGTTTTTGTTTTGAGTAATGAGTTGTGGCGTCTGATTGTATAAGAATTGCTCTATTGTTTGGACAGTGTGACAGCCTCTTGTGTTTTAGGCATTTTTGGTTGGGTGGTTTTTTCCTTTTTTTTTTTGTCAGGCAAATGACTGTGGAGAATGGCAACATTTCAAGATTATGAAACTGCTGCTGATGGTAATGGTTCTGTGATAATTAAACTGTCCACAGTCTCTCTTTTTTTTTTTTTTCCTGTGAAACTGAGACAAGGGTAGTTGTGATTTCATCAAAGGCTTTGTCTGAGCTCTGGCAGCTGGAAAGGCAGAGCCTCATTGCTAGCAGACTGAGTACCATCCTGAAGAGTTTTCACTCTGCATTTCCTTCATCAGCTGCATATTCATCACATTTCATGTTTGACCGTCTCATCACAGGGCCAGTCTGCTGCTTGGTGTCCTTTGTTGACAGAACAGCCAATTTGTCCTCTTAGGCATAATGCATTTGTGCTGGTTTGAGGCTAATTAGAATATTTTAATAGAGAAAAATTACTCTGTAGACTGTGAAAGGAAAACAGTGGTGATGTCTGCTGCACTCATAGGCTTGCTGAAGAATTGTTTGGGAACTATAACCAAAATATATAGATAAGTCAGTCTCTGTCTGACTCTTGTTGGATCTAGCAGCTTCTGGCTCTGACTTCTCTGCCAATTAATTTTCACTAACCANCATTGTGCTGAGCTGTAAATAGAGCTTCAGTCCTTAACTTCCAACTGGCTGAGTTCTAGTCTGGGTCATTTTACACAGTGTGGGGGGCAGGGAACTCCCAAACCATCACAACATTAAAGCTGGCTTCTGGAGGCTCCTTAAGCTGAAGGTAGAGACCATACTCTCCACGGGACTTTCATTCTGTGTGTGACCAGTTGTAGAATAATGCTGTAACACAGGGGTTTGGGGGATGCAAAACAGCTACATCTGAGTTCACAGAATCACACAACCATAGAGGTTGGAAGGGACCTCCAGAGGTTGAGTCCAACCCCCTTGCCAAGCAGGATCACCCAGGGTGGTTTGCACAGGAATGAATCCAGGGTCTCCAGAGAAGGAGACTCCACAACCTCTCTGAGCAGCCCATTCCAGGACTCTGTCACCATCACTGTAAGGAAGTTTTTTCTCATGTGGAGGTGAAACCTTCTCTGTTTCAGTTTGAAGCCCTTGCTCCTTATGTTACTGCTGTGGACCAGTGAAAAGAGCTTAACCCCAGCCACTTGACCCCCACCCCTCAGATATTTGTCCACGTTGATCAGATCCACTCTCAACCTTCACTTTTCCAGACTAAACAGGCCCAGGGCTCTCAGTCTCTCTTCACAGGGGAGATGTGCAAGTGCCCCAACCATCCTCGTGGCTCTCTTATGGACTCTCTCCAGCAGGTCTCTGTCTCTCTTCAACTTGGCAGCTGGAAACTGGACAGAGTATTGCAGGTGTGGTTTCACTAGGACAGAATAGAGGGGGAGAAAAACCTCCCTAGACCTGCTGGCCACTCTTTTCTTGATGCAGCTCAGGATTTCATTTGCTCTCATGACCACAAGGCCTCATGCAGTTTCCCATGCAGAAATTGCTGTCCACCAGCAGTCCAAGGTCTTTAGGAAAGAAGGAGATCCTAACAATCTAAGAGGGATCCCACTTAAAATGTTATACTTTTTAAGAGGGGGAGGGGGGGGAAAGAGATGACCTTTAAAAGCGTTTTGAACTAGAGCCTGTGGCAGAAACAAGGAGATCTGGGCAAGACTCGATGGGCTGTGTGTGAAAGGAATTGAGGAGGAATTGCTGGTTTACAAACTTTAAACCAGCAAAAACAAACAAGTTAATATTGTACAGCTTCCAGAGGGAGGGAAACAGAGAAGCAACTAATACAGTTTCCACAAAAGAGGAAAATAGGTGCTTGGAAGAAAATATGTACCAACCGCATGCAGACTTAAATAGGAGGAGTGTCCTAGGTGGGATTTTGGTTTCTCTGCATGAGTGGAAATCTCTCTGTGGATGGTTCCTGGTCTGTGGTGGTGGGCTGTACAGGAAAGGAAAATGTGCCAGACTCTGGTAGTGCCAGATTTCCTCAGGAGTTATGGCATATGTGGTGTTTGGATGAGTGTGCTCAGGAGCAATCGCCAGATGTCACTTCCAGGCTTGCATTTGAGTAGCGTGGGCTGTGTTTGGATCTGCCCCTAGGCTGCTGAGTGTTCAGTTGCTCACCAAAGCCACTTTTGCCTTGGGGAAACATTTGGTGTACGGAACACTCTTGTTTCATGCTGTTCTAATAGAATCACAGAATGGTAAGGTTGGAAGGGACCTCAAAGATCATCCAGTTCCAACTCCCTGCCATAGGCTGGGACACCTCCCACTAGCACAGGTCACTCAAGACCTCCTCCAACCTGGCCTTGAACACCTCCATGGAGGGAGCAGCCACAACCTCCCTGGGCAACTTGTGCCAGTGTCTCACCACCCTCACTGCAAACAACTTCCTCCTAACATCCAGTCTAAATCTCCCCTCTGCCAGTTCAAACCCCTTCCCCTTGTCTTGTCANTGCTGAGGGCTCCAGAACTGCACACAGGACTGCAGGTGGGGTCTGAGGAGAGCAGAGCAAAGGGGCACAATCCCCTCCCTTGCCCTGCTGCCCACACTGCTCTTGCTACAGCCCAGCACACAGTTGCTGTCTGGGCTGCACTCACACTGCAGCCTCAGGTTGAGCTTTTCATCACCCAAGGTCCTTTTGCTCAGGGCTGCTCTCAGCCATTCCCCACCCAACGTGGAGCTGTGCTTGGGATTGTGCCTGCCCAGGTGCAGGACCTTACACTTGGCCTTGTTGAATGTCATGAGCTTTGCCTGGGCACAGCTCTGCAGCCTGTGCAGGTCCCTCTGGATGGATCCCTGCCCTCTAGCAAGTTGACTGTGCCACACAGCTTGGTGCCATCTGCACACTTGCTGAGACTGCACTGATTCCTCTGTCCATGGCACTGACAAAGATGTTAAACAGCACTGGTCCTTGTGTTCTTTCAAAAGAACACACATATTCTATGTGGTTTGACTTAAAACAAGCACATACTCTTATGGCAATTACAGTGACTATTTATAGGGCAGAGATTGGGACTTCCGTCCTTCTGACCGCAGCCGCCTCTGTTCCTGTATGGTTACCTCATAACATAGCAGAGTCATAAGCAGTCATGCATGCTCAAGGTTAAAAATGGTTTGTCACAGTAGTGTTATACAACTTGTAACTAGATACCAAACCCCCAAAGTTGCACTCAATCAATAAAAATTCATCTCAGTCTGCCTTGGGTGAAGCGATGCCGAAGTGGAATAGTCGTCACCTTTTGTGTACCCCCATCCTCAGTACTCTCTGGGGTTACCCCATTCCTCCCCTCAGTTCCAAGCTGCAAAGGCACCATGTGGTGAGGGGCATGTCTCAAAAGTCTGGAGACTGGATGAGGCACTTAGTGCCATGGTTTAGTTAATTAGAAGGTGTTGGGTGATTGGTTGGACTCGATGATCTCAAAAGTCTTTTCCCAACCTGGTCAGTTCTGCGGTTCTTTGGAGGCTCCCTTCCTGCAGTTTCTCTGCTTAGGATATGTATTCATATTGTGTTCATTTGGAAACAAAGAGCAAACACTTCCCTGACTTTTCTGGGCTTTAATTACCTTCTGATTGATAGTTTTACATGTTGTAACTTGACTTTAATAGTGCTCTGTGTTTATGCTCAGTAGAAATGCATTTCTTATGTAGGCTTCAGCTGTGTGTCATGTAAATGGCTGCCTTGGGTTTGCATGCTTACAGGGTGCTTTGATTACAGTCTTTTGAACTTTTTTTTTTCTTTCAAGTGTCTAGTTTGGATGTATAAAAGCATGTATTATTTCCAAGGCAGTCACAGGGGCTGAGGAGAAAATCTCATCTCTCCAAGCTGTTGTTTTCTTCTCTGAAGGCTCTCTTTTTTCCTGCCTGTGGAATCAAGGCCATGGTGCTTGCAACTTGCCTTTTCAGTCCAGCATGATTTTGTGGCTCAGTGCAGTTAGAGACTAGCAGCTAACTCTCCAATAAGTTGATAGCTAATTCTGTAACTGTAGATTGGCTGAAGATCCAAGAGTNAACCTGTGCCAGTGCCTCACCACCCTCACTGCAAACAACTTCCTCCTAACATCCAGTCTAAATCTCCCCTCTGCCACTTCAAACCCATTGCCCCTTGTCCTGCCATTGCAAGACCTTGTAAATAATCCTTCCCCAGCCTTCCTGTAGGCCCCCTTCAGATCCTGGAAGGCTACTCCAAGGTCTCCTGGAAGCCTTCTCTTCTGCAGACTGCAGAGCCCCAACTCTTGTAGCTTGTCCTCATAGGAGAGCCTCTGCAGCCCTCTGATCATCCTTGTGGCCTCCTCTGGACTCGCTCCAACACTTCCATGTCCTTCCTGTGCTGGGGGCTCCAGAACTGCACACAGAACTGCAGGTGGGGTCTGAGGAGAGCAGAGTAAAGGGGCAGAGTTAGTTGGTTTTACTCTAATAAAGTCATCCCTGACATAGATCACAGATAAAAAGATAGCTCTGAGCTTTGAGAGCAGCACAATTTGAATTGTCAAGAGTGGCTTTGGAAACAGAGGTGAAGTTGAGGCAGAAAGAGGGTGAGGTGTTGGTGTGCTTTGTCTCCTGTAGCTCTAAAAGGCTTACTCCAGTTGAAGGTGAAGTCTGGAATGGCAAAGGTCTTAAAAATGAAAATATAAATTAAGAAAAAAACCTGCAAAATAACTTTGAGGGAAGATTTATGCAGGTTTTTAGTTTATCCAAATTCCTTCACCCATCCTTAGGAACACTTAACAGTACTTTGGGTTTCTATAGCACCTTTCATCCAAGAACCTCAAAGCACTTTGTGGGCATTAATTTAATTAAGTTTCACAGCACTCCTGTGAGCTCAGTGATGTTTTAATAAGGATCACTTCACCCAGCACTGAAACAGAGCTACCCCAGGGGTGGAATGTGGTGGGTACAGAGCAACACTACACAGCAGTTTAGGAGAGAGCATGAAGGAAGTGCTGTGTCCCACTGAGACTGCAGGGTGAATCTTTGTTAGGCAACACATTTCTTGGCTTGCTACTTTTCCTTCCTACTTGTAGGTGTAATTCCACCATCTTTTTTATGACTATGAGAGGTGAGGAACTTAAAATGATAGAACAGATTCTATGATCATTTTGGTTGGAAGAGACCTTTAAGATCAAGCCCAACCATTAAGCCTGTACTGCCAGGTCACCACTAAACCATGGCTCTCAGGTCCACATCTACACATCTTTTAAATCCCTTCAGGGATGATGACTCCATCTCCTTGAGCAGTCAGTTCCAAAGCTTTACAACCCTTTCAGTGAAAAATATTTTTTGATGTCCATCCTAAACCTCTCCTTGTCCAATTTGAGGTCATTTCCTCTTGTCCTGTCATTTGTTACAGGGGTGAAAAGAATGCCCCCAGATGTTGTTCCAACATCCTTCCAGGTAGTTGTAGAGAGCAAGAAGGTCTCCCCTGAACCCTCTCTTTTTTTCCCAGGCTGTTCCCTCAGCCACTCCTCATAAGACTTATGCTCTAATCCATTCACCAGCTTCAGTGCCCTTCTCTGGACCTCCTAGGTCTTTGCCTAGCTGTGACTTAGCTGGAAGTGCTGTGATGCTCCATTCAGTGAGGTGTCCCCTCTACCAAGAACACAAAAGCAACAGAAACTCTGCTTGTTATTTTGGTACTGATGTAAAGAGTGTCTTACTGATACTGATTTAAAGTGTGTCACCTGCTCTGTCATCAGTGGTGAACTGGCAGCAGCTTTACTCCTTTGAAGTTCATCATGACAAGCACCACACTGGTTTGTCTCAGTTGTGTCTGTAAGGTCTCAATGGGATCACAGCACCAAGCTGTAGTTATCCTTTCACACCACAGAATCATAGAATGGTAAGGTTGGAAGGGACCTCAAGGATCATCTAGTTCCAACCCCCTGCCATAGGCAGGGACACCTCCCACTAGTACAGGTTACTCAAGGCCTCATCCAATCTGGCCTTGAATCAGGGAATGGGTTGGTTTGGAAGCAACCTTTAAAAGATCATCTGGTTTTAAACCCCATGCTCTGGGGGTTGAGACCCAAGGGCTTTGTCTGAAGTATGCCAGCATGAGCTCAGATGAGCTGCTTTCCATCTTACCCAGGGTTGTAGGATGCTGGAGAAGAACTGGATAAAAGGCACATTCATGCCTGGTGCCTAAACCAGAGATGGGCTCTTGTTTCTGGGAACTGATTTAGTTCACAGAATCACAGCGTTAACCAGATTGGAAAAGACCTCTAGGGTGGAGTCCAACCTCTCACCTAACCCTTCTAATTAACTAACCCAGGGCAGTAAGTGCCTCATCCAGCCTCCTTTTAAATGCCTCCAGGGATGGGGACTCCACCACCTCCTTGGGCAGCCCATTCCAATGGGCAATCACTCTTGCTGTGAAGAGAGAGATAGAATTGTGTTCAGCTGCACTTTCATGTAGTTGTTGCAGTGGCAGTGGTGATTGATTACTGCGAGATGATAGTTTACAAATACAAATAGAATTTATTAATATTAAATATTGAGAACTGGCAGCACCCTGATCACCAAAATGACAACAGTAACAGGTTCTTGCATTGTTATGGAAACCATAGACAGGTTCTAACAGGATCTAAAAATAACTATTAAATATATCNGATTTGTGTTCCCTCCAGGGCTTCCCCCTGGGCAGAAGGCTTTCAGGTGCAGGCAGAGGCCTTGCGGTGTGCAGTCTGGGCACGGTGTCACGCCGGCTGTGCAGGCCGAACGCTGACAGGGGTCAGAGCCTCAGCTCAGGGTCAGTGAGGCAGCAGGCAGGGATGCAATAGCAGCCACACCTTGGAATGGCAAAGCGCAGGCACTGCTCCCTGCTCATCTGCTTTTAGCCAATACAGCCTGAGACTAATGGGCCACAGGACAGCCAATCCAATGGCAGTTAGCCAAGATGTGACCATACTGGGTGAAGCCATAGGCTTGCTTTACCCTGTTTTGGGCAGAACAGAGCCTTGCACAAGGCAACCCTGTGCACCTTGTTTACCGCAGTTGCTGGGCAGGCCACAGACCCCAGACTCAGTGGCTCCAGCTTCTTTGTCCTTTTCCCATGGTTGCTCTCCCCAAAACAGAAGGAGGGAGAGCAGAAAAACATCCTGGGCAAGCCAGGACATGTACAAACCTGATTTGGCCTGCTTAGGCCTACCACGATAGTTGTCAAGTATAAAACTGAGCTAATGCTTTGCACCAACTTGTAGCAAAGCCTTAGCCCCCCAACAGATGAGGTGCTGTGGAGTAGAGATGTCCCTGTTTGTGACTGGTGTGCACTGAAGGAGTAGCAGCTTATGGCATTTGAACATGCTCTGCATGGCTTGTACCCAGGTTAGACAACGTAACTGCTGTGGACAGAGGAGGAAGGGATTCATGCCAGTAGTGGTTTGGGAAGCTGAGCTGGGGCATTCATAGGTCAGCAGCGCATTGTGTACTGAAGACAGAAGGAATATCTCTCCTGTTGTCTGCAGTGATGGCATTATCTGGAGAGAAGAAGTTGCTGTAAGAACTCTCACTATTTCTCTCTTTTCCATCACACTTTGCATCTCACTTGTGTGTCTTCTGTTTGAATAACCTACCAAGGTGCTGGATATACCAGTTAAACATTTTTTTTTTTGAGTAATCTTCTGTTTTTTATCTTCATTATAAGCATTTATGCTTTTAAATTGCCCTCTCTCTTTTGTTTTGAAGATGACACTAGCAGTCTCCTGTCTCCTGGTTAAATGGTGTAGAGAGAATATAATGAGAATTTCTGTTTTGTTATAACCAAGGGGCAGGTGGTTTCCATTATAAGCTCAGCTGGAGCTTCCTTCCATGCCAGCAGCCTCCCACAACTGAACCACTCTACTCATCCCTGCCCTTTTTGGTGGGGAATGTACAGAGGAAGCAGAACACAACCCTGACAGATAAGGGATTACTCAAATGGCTTCTGTCACAGCTTGGGGATTAGGTTCAGTTATGAATCCATTTATTTTATGTGTTCTGTTTGTACTTGCAGCAGTCATGAATGAGGGCATTCTGCTAGCAGGGATTTGGTACCTGAGGAGCAGTGGTGGAAGCAGAGTGTCTGGAAGGGTGCAGGAAAGCAGCCTAACCATTTTGGTGTCGTGTGTCTCTTACCTGCTGGAACAATGGGAGCCTTTTGCAAGCAGTTGTCCATACCTGTGCCATCTCCTCCCAGCAAAATGATCAACAAACTTGAGTGAGATTTGGGCAACCTTGAATTCATTTGAGACTGTTTAAGTGCTACACAGGCTTTGGAAGTGCTGTTTTACTCAGTTTTGCTCCATGGACAAGCTGTAGTTTCAAGCAATTTTAAGTGAGCAATTGTAAGCAGGCATTTGGAATATAGACTTTATTTACAACCTGAAGCTTAATTGTGTAGAAGGAATGAAACCCAAAGGTAATTAAAGGTGGATAAGTTAAAATGACATGAGGTACCTATAAAATGATGAAAATGGATGGATTTGCTGGCACAGATGGATCAGGGCTGAAGGATAGATGGAGCAGGGGTGATGGATCTCTCCTGTGGAGAGAGACTGGGAGAGTCTGAGGAGAACCTGGAGAACTGAAGGCAATGGAGAGACTTCAGAGCAGCCTTTAAGTACTTGAAGGAGCCCTGCAGAGTAGCTGGAGGGAGACCTTTTACAAAGGCATGTCCTGACAGGACTAGGGGTAATGGCTTCCAACTAGAAGCAGCTGATCTACATTAGACAATAGGAAGAAATTCTCTGCCATGAGGGTGGTGAGGTACTTTTAACAGGTTGCCCAGATAACTGCCCTGTGACAGGGGGTTGGAACTAGATGCTCCTTGAGGTCCCTTCCAACCTTACCATTCTATGATTCATCTGCCAGGATTTCTGTCTTGAAGGATTAGCTAGGCAAGGTCTTTTCTGTAATCATAGAATCATAGAATGCCTTTCAGGCACCTTGTAAGAGAGTGACTTTCAGAATCACAGAACCATAGAATGGTAAGGTTGGAAGGGACCTCAAGCATCATCTAGTTCCAACCCCCTGCCATAGGCAGGGACACCTCCCACTAGTACAGGTCATGCCACCTCCTAAGAGCAAGCAGCAGCTATCTTCACTCAGAGATAATCACATCAAATAAAACAGTTTTGCTGCATTAAAAAAACTTAATGAATGTTTAGGTCATGATACAAAGGACCCTGATTCACAATCTGATCTAGAAAACAAGAAACTATGCTGCTCTCAAGTGTGCTGTAGCCACAAGCTGTTTGAAGCTGATTATGTTTTTCTGGCTATATGTTCTCTGAAGTTGATACAGAGTACATAAGTTGTGGAGGCTCCAAGCCTGGAGGTGTTCAAAGCCAGGCTGGATGGGCCCTTGAGCAGTCTAATCTAGTAGGAGGTGTCCCTGGTCGTATCAGGGGACTGGAACTCAATGATCTTTAAGGTCCCCTATTCCAGAGCCATTTTTATTCCTGTGTGTGCATTGCAGGAAAACAGTAGAATTGTCACTCCAAACTTTCAGATTTCTCCCCAGGTTGGTTTTCTTCCTCTCCCAGAAACAGCTTGCCCCTGGGTTGTTGGTTTGGAATCAGCTCCCACTTTATTTACACAACCGTTTGGGAATTTGGTTTATCTATTCCAGTGATGGAACAAATCTTTCTTATTGTTTGAGAGAGAGTTCAGCAGATGCTTCAAACCAGGAATCTCAGCTTAGCTGGCAACAAACCTGACCTGGGGTTTAGGTACTAGAGAATGTCTTGCCCCAGTTCCTGGCCCTTCTGGTCACAAGCTGCATGCATCCTGTGTGATATTCCTGTTCCTTGGTGGGGACTTTGTTGTTTTTATTTTTGCAAATCAAACACAAACCAGGTGGTGAAACACTGAACAGCTAAACTGGAATCAGGAGGTGGTTAGAAACAAAACAGCAGTAGCCTGTTGTTGTTCAGCCAGATGACTCTATCAGCAGACCTGGTCCCACTGGCTCTGTGTATCTAACTTAAGAAGCTGCTGGATTTAGTAATAACACCTTCTGCAGAGCAGCCACCAGGGCTTGAGGCTTTAGTAGATGACACAGATGTGGATGTTCCTGGTGGTGTTCTTGGTTTGTTGATGAACATAGAAGAAAGATGCTTCTCTGAAGTGTAATGTTTACACTGTGTGTTCAGCTCTCTCAGCTCAGCCAGTGTCCTGCAGAGAGCTCTGGTTCAGCTTGCATTGCTCTGTTCCTCTTTGCCATTTAACCTTGCAAACCTAGCTGAAGGTTTCACCACCAGCCACAGTCTTCTCAATGTCCTCCATCACAGGTGATAGAAAACTACCCCTGGTTCAGAAACAGCACAAAAGTGTGGTCTTCACCTTTCCCTCATACTACTGGTGTGACTGTATTTCCATACTACTCACTTTCCTGCACTGTGTCCTCAAATGATACAGTTTTAGGACACTGAACAAATGTCCATTTTATAACCCTTTGCTCTGCTCTTCTCAGACCCTACTTGGAGTCCTGGGTGCAGTTCTGCAGTCCCCAGCACAGGAAGGACATGGAAGTGTTGGAGCAGGTCTAGAGGAGGCCACGAAGATGCTGAGAGGGCTGCAGCAGCTCTGCTGTGAGGACAGGCTGAGAGAGTTGGGGCTCTGCAGCCTGCAGAAGAGAAGGCTTCCAGGAGACCTTAGAGTAGCCTTCCAGGATCTGAAGGGGGCTCCAGGAAGGCTGGGGAGGGACTATTGACAAGGTCTTGCAATGCCTGGACAAGGGGCAGTGGGTTTGAAGTGTCAGAGGGAAGATTGAAACTGGATGTTAGGAGGAAGTTGTTTACAGTGAGGGTGCTGAGACACTGGCACAGGTTGCCCAGGGAGGTGATTCTGTGCTCCACCACCTCCCTGGAGGTGTTCAAGGCCAGGTTGGATGAGTCCTTGAGCAACCTGCACTAGTGGGAGATGTCCCTGCCTATGGCAGGGGGTTGGAACTGGCTGATCCTTGAGGTCCCTTCCAACCTTACCATTGTATGATTCTATGGAACATGTGCTGCAAGTGCAGAAGAGCAGAGTGAAGCAAGTGTCCTTTCTGCCTCCTTAGTGCCATCAGCACTCTCTGGCCAAGGGGAGAACTATCCTTGTTGGGCAGAACTTGCTTGGATATCTGCTTTATGTAGACTTAATCCATCTAGTCCAGGCAAAGTGTGCTGGCTGGCCAAGCAATGACAATTGCAGTGGGCAATGTCTGTTCTGTTCCAGATCATTACTTCTTACTTTGTATGATGCTAGACCTGAGATTTAGTGCTCTGTAATGTGCCTATTACAGCTGTTTGTTTTTTTTGCTTCCTTCTCTCTTTTGTTTGATGTAAAGTAGAGATGAACAAAACCAGATAATGGTTTTAGAAGCTGATGTGTTGCACATGTACGTGGCTGGAAGTAGAAGCAAGAAAACCATGGACCTAGAAATAATGGACAAAGTTTGGGGCAGAAATGATGAACTTCCTTACAGATGTGATTCCTTCTTTACTTGAAGTTTTGTTGGTTTTTTGGGTTTTTTTTGCATTGAGAAAGTTAAACTTGGAGTTCAGGATTTGTTGAAGAAGTTATTGGGTAAAATTCTGTATGACTCTGGAGTGCTCCAAGCATCTGAGATGGTTAATATATTGAGATCACCACAGTTCTTTAGGATCATAGAATTGTCAGGGTTGGGTCTCAAGGATCATGCACTTCCAACCCCTCTACCATGGGCAGGGACACCTCACACTAGATCAGGTTGCCCAGAGCCACATCCAACCTGGCCTTAAACACCTCCAGGGATGAAACCTCCACCACCTCCCTGTGCAACCTGGTTTTTCACTACCCTCATGGTGGAGAACTTCTTCCTAGCATCCAATCTAAACCTGCTCTTCTCTAGTAGGAAGCAGATGGGAAGTGCTAGCTCAAAGGTTAAGATGTAGTAAAAGCCTGGTGTGATGGTTTAGGAGTTCCCCACCCCCCACACTTTGTAAAATGACTCAGACTAGATTCAACCAGCTGGAAGTTAAGGACTGAAGCTCTGTTTACAGCTTCTTATTCTCTAATTCAGGAGATTTCAGTCTTATAAGCCTATGAAGATGATTAAAAAGCAAATATTTCTCATATGGATGTCATTTACAAAACGTGCAAACTCCTTCTGAAACTAAGCAAGGTTCACAACCAACTAATTAGTATTTTTTGAGCCTTTAGCTAATTGTTTGGATTAGGCCTGTGGTGGTTTGAGAGTTCCCTGCCCCCCCACACTTTGTAAAATGACCCAGACTAGACTCAGCCAGCTGGAAGTTAAGGACTGAAGCTCTATTTACAGCTCAGCACAATGGACAAGCAGAGATAGACACAACAGACAGGAATAGTTACAGACATAGACAAGTTAAAGGGAATACAGAAACACAACTCCCCTGCCAGAAATCAGAGACCCCAGGAGGGGCTCCCAACCACCCTTCCACCTTCTCCCCACCCCTGTACTCTACCCCAAGGTTTGCCTTACACACAAGGTGAGTTTGGAGGATGGGCCAGGGGGGTTAGAAGCAGAGTGGTTAGTGAAGATTAATCGGCAAAGGAGCCAGAGCCAGAAGCTAGGCCACCCAAGACGCTGTTCCCCCAGAGAGAGACAGACAGAGAATGCCTTATCTATGTTTTGGCTTCTTTTACCCAAACAATCTCAGCAAGCCTATGAGTGCAGCAGACACCACCATTGTTTTCCTTTCACAGCCTACAGTGTAATTTTCTCTATTAAAATATTCCAATTAGCCTCAAACCAGCACACCTGGCAGCAGTCCTCAGGCTGCTGTGTCTGATACTCTGCTCAGAGATGTGGAATCTGGGGAGCTGACTTCTCAGCCTTGTGATTGCCATAGAAGGGTGGGATTATTGAATGATGGCCTTGGAGCTGACTCATGGGTGGCTGAAGAGGAGCTATTGAATTTCACCTCAAGAGAGAAATAAGAGAGACTGTGTTCTGCATGCAGCTCTGTCTTGCACCTAAAGTTACAATGCACAGGGCATTTCAGATGGCTGTAGCCTGAGTGGAGGTTAAGTAAATAAACTGTGAAGTGCAGTTATCAAATGCTTGGTCAAACAAAAAAAAAACCAAAAAACCAACAAGGCTGCCTTTTTCACATAGCCTTGGCATTCTCAGAGGTGCCAGAGGAGGAACTTCAGCATCAAGGGTGTTGAAAATAGCTAGTAAAGCAGAAGCCAATGCTAATAAACAGCATTGGAAGTGCCCTAAGTGGTTTAAGCATAGTCTGGATTATTGTTATTACTGTGCAGTCCAATAGCCAAGCCTGGCTTTGAGCGGCTCCGCGGAGTGGCCGTCAATGAAAATCCTTCAGGCTGTACTGCAGATGCAGGCAGGGGTGTGGTTGTGGTGAGCTCCCCCAAACCTTGCTTTGAATGCTCTTGCAGATACAGAGCAGGGTGTTACATGAGTTGTTCAGAATCTGGCAGATCTTAGTTTGATTTGGATATTTTTTTATGTACTTTGGCAGGCGTGCAGGTCCCTGCAGCCATACAGCAATCTGCATTAATGGCTGAAGTAACACCTACCAGTGAGACAGTCCCTGAGTAACAGGCTGCTGTTGACTCATGGCTTCAGTTGACTCATAATCCCAATTGAGCTTTGCAGGTCACTTTTTATTCCCATCCTGAAGCCCATGCCAGTTCCTGTCGTGATTTCAGTACCTATTGATTAAGGAAGTGGAGGCTGTGCTTTGCAGGCAAAAGAGCACATGCCTTCAAGGAAGAGATGGCAAAGATATGCCTCCTCTTCAGCCTGGGGAAGAGAAGGCTTCCAGGAGACCTTAGAGTAGCCTTCCAGTATCTGAAGGGGGCTGCAGGAAGGCTGGGGAGGGACTATTGACAAGGTCTTGCAATGACAGGCCAAGGGGCAATGGGTTTGAACTGGCAGAGGGAAGATTTAGACTGGATGTCAGGAGGAAGTTGTTAGCAGTGAGGGTGGTGAGACACTGGCACAGGTTGCCCAGGGAGGTTCTGGCTGCTCCCACTCTGGAGATCATAGAATCATAGAATGGTAAGGTTGGAAGGGACCTCAAGGATCATCCAGTTCCAACCCCCTGCCATAGGCAGGGACACCTCCCACTAGTACAGGTCACTCAAGGCCTCCTCCAACCTGGCCTTGAACACCTCCAGGAAGGGACCATCCACAACAGTGAGGGTGGTGAGTCACTGGCACAGGTTGCCCAGGGAGGTTGTGTAGTACAGAATCACCCACTGTGATCTTTGATCACATTGAGTGATTCTGTGCTCCACAACCTCCCTGGAGGTGTTCAAGACCATGTTGGACTTGAATATATATAAACTGTGGAGTCATTCAGCTTGGAAAAGGCTTTTTAAGATCCTGGAGTCCAACTGTAGAGCTCAGTGTGTCAAAATGACACAGCAAGATCTCACAGAGATAAGTGATTTACTTCAAACTGTATCCAGGCTTTCTCATCCTCTTTCTTTATTTTTGTCTTGCCTGGAAGAGCCTGGAAAAACAGACAGGGCTTGAAATCTGCCAGTTCTGAGTCTTGTCACGTGCAGGTGGCATCGCACGCCAGATACGGGGAGATGCAGTTTGGATTTCAGAGAAAGAATAAAGGAAGAGAACATTTTGATCCTGCAATTGGGAAGGTAAAGGAGTATCAGAAATGTTTCTTGGAAGCAATGCAAGTCAGTCTTGGCTTGACTGGGCACAGTGGTGTTGCAGCATCTCTGATGATAGGTATCTCAATGCAATCCAACTTAGTTTTACAAACATGAAGTCACTTTGCTTGTCATCCCACGTGATAGATAAGAGCAGAGCTCATTCTGCTTGCAATCTGTAACTCATTAGAATGCCTGCCTGGCCTGTCCCGAGCTCCTCAGTCTGCTGAGGCGTATGGAATCCTTCAGGCAAAGACTCTGACAGCACCATTTTAGTTTCCCTGCCTGAGTGGAGCAGCTCTGGCCACGTTAAGTGCAAGCCAGCAGACTGTTCCACCCCGCTTAAAGGAAACGTCTGTCTTGAGCTACTTGGTGTAGTTCTTAGTGCAGCCCATTAAGTGAGATGCTAATGCCTGGACCTGTTTCAGAAGTGCTTCTGTTTTATTGCCTTCCAAAAGGCACGAGAGCAAAGCTTAGGTGCTGCTTTCAAGAGTGCCTTTGAAACTTCATTGCGTGCTGCTGTTCGTAGGCTTTACTCTCTTCTCCTTCAGCGTCCTGTGGTAGAAGAGAACATTGGTAAAAATGCCATTTGATCATCTGCACCACTGAACCAGTGGTTTCCACACTTCCACAGCCACCCCTTTCTGCTGGCCCTTTACCTGCAGGTGGTTGCATCTTTGCACCTTTAGCTGGAAAAAAACCCCACAATGTTGTTTGTTTTCTTGTTTAATATCATTTTGTAGACTGCAGACCGTGACAGGTTGGAAAAGATTCCTGTGATTCCAAGCCAGGTTTAAAGCAAAAATGATCCATTCCTTACTTAACACACAGCTCCTTTCAAAACATCTTGCACCTGATGGGTGTTGCCTTTCTTCTGACAAAGTCTCTGACTGGAGCCATGAGAACTGCAAAAGCATTGGGAGAGAAGCAACAGCATCCAGCTGGTTTCAAACCCCTGTCAGAGCCAGATAATAGGCAGGCACAGTGGGATCATGTCCATACTTTGCATCAGGAATAGTGTGGCCAGCAGGAGCAGGGAGCTCATTCTCCCCCTGGACTCTGCACTGCTTAGGCCACACCTTGAGTGCTGTGTCCAGTTCTGGGCCCCTCCATTGAAGAAGGACATTGAGGTGCTTGTGTGTGTCCAGAGAAGGGCAACGAGGCTGGGGAGAGGCCTGGAGCACAGCCCTATGGAGAGAGGCTGAGGGAGCTGGGATTGGTTAGCCTGGAGAAGAGGAGGCTCCGGGGAGACCTTCTTGCTGTCTCCAGCTGCCTGAAGGGTGCTTGTAGCCAGGAGGAGGTTGCTTTCTTCTCTCAGGCAAGCAGCAGCAGAACAAGAGGACACAGTCTCAAGGTGTGGCAGGGGAAGTTTAGGCTGGAGGTGAGGAGAAAGTTGTTGCCTGAGAGAGTCATTGCCTGCTGGAATGGGCTGCCCAGGGAGGTGGTGGAGTCAGCGTCCCTGGAGGTGTTCAAGGCAGGTTTGGACGTGGCACTTGGTGCCATGGTCTGGTCTTGAGGTCTGTGGTGATGGCTTAGACTTGATGAGCTTTGAGGTCTCTTCCAACCTTGGTGATATTGTGAGACTATGAAATCTCCATCTACTGTATTTAGATTTCTCTACTGCTGCACCAGAGTCTCACAGTAACATATCCCTCTTGGCTTTTTTTTTTTTTTTTTCTTTTTTTTTTTTCCCCTCCCCTGAACTATCACCTAGAGAGGCTCCAGTGGAGCTTTTGGAGCTCTGTGTGAACTTTGATGTGAAGCTCTCCTGCAGTGAGAGATCAGAAATGCCACATGTAAAAGCAGAGATTCCTTTGAGATCTCTTTGGAGACAGAGGAGCATCTGTTTCCCAAGAAGGTTTGAAGCAAAATCATACTGAGTTAAATGTAACAGATGATTTAGGTGTTCCCTTGGGTGATGTCACCAGATTCTTTCTAAATTGAAAATCCATACCAACATTACTTCTAAGTCATCTGCACAGTAAAATGCAAAAGATTTCTTAAAAAAAAAACCAGCTAATTTTGCTGTTAAATGAGCATTGCTCATGAGCAGCTTTTATTTTGTTCAGAACAAGAATGTAGAGTTATATTTTTTGTACTTTATTTGATTTCCTGTTTCACCACAGTTCTTTTATGCTGGAGTTAGCAAAATCGAGGAGGGAGAGAGGAAGAAGAAAGGGGGAAAAAATTATACACAAAGCCACTTTCATGTTTTAAGGAGTTCTAGCAAATTGAGTGACCTGTACTGGGTGGGAGGTGTCCCTGCCTATGGCAGGGGGTTGGAACTGGATGATCCTTGAGGTCTCTTCCAACCTTACCATTCTATGATTTAAATAATACTGAAGTACATCAGTGCACTTCTGAAGTATAGGTTAAAATAATGGCTTAGAACATCAGAGAATCCTGGGGCAGTCTTCAGGACAGCATTTAAGCCTATACATGAGTTGTTTAAGGCAGCACTTCTGGAGTATAGGTTGAAATAATAGCTTAGAACATCAGGGAATCTTGGGGCAGTCTTCAGGACAGCATTTAAGCCTATACATGAGTTGTTTAAGGCAGCACTTCTGGAGTATAGGTTGAAATAATAGCTTAGAACATCAGGGAATCTTGGGGCAGTCTTCAGGACAGCATTTAAGCCTATACATGAGTTGTTTAAGGCAGCACTTCTGGAGTATAGGTTGAAATAATAGCTTAGAACATCAGGGAATCTTGGGGCAGTCTTCAGGACAGCATTTAAGCCTATACATGAGTTGTTTAAGGCAGCACTTCTGGAGTATAGGTTGAAATAATGGCTTAGAACATCAGAGAATCATGGAGCAATTTTTGGGACAGCATTTAAGCCTATACATGAGTTGTTTAAGGCAGCACTTCTGGAGTATAGGTTGAAATAATGGCTTAGAACATCAGAGAATCATGGAGCAATTTTTGGGACAGCATTTAAGCCTATACATGGGTTGTTTTAGGCAGTACTTCTGGAGTATAGGTTAAAATAATGGCTTAGAACGTCAGAGAATCCTGGGGCAATCTTTAGGACAGCATTTAAGCCTATACATAGATTAAGACAGTGCTTGTCCATGCATCCAACCTATCCACAGATATGATGATATGTTCAGTTCCACTGATCCCAACTGATGATCTGCTTAAGTGAGTGGAGACAGTTTGCTGTGGAATTGAGGCTGTGTCATGTATGAGTAGCTGATTACTCTGTGAACTAGCAAACCTGAGTCTTAAGGCTCTGTCCTGTAAGCTAAGTAGAAGCAGGAGACAGAACTTTTACTGGCTTCAAGGTGGCTTGTGAAAACCTGCATGTCCACCTTCATGGTGAAGCATAGATTATGGCTTACAAAAGTAAAGGCAGGTAATGGTGGCCTAGATTCTGTCTTCAAGCACAGCTTTGTGTGCATCGTGAAGGGAAGAGCAGCATGAAGTTGAATCTGTCTGTAAAGAAGCCTGTGAGCTTCCTTCAAGTGTGACTGAGCTGTCTTTAGGCTGTGGCAGGTGGACAAGCAGCAGGCTGTGGAGGTCAAACAACCTCAATGGCATCTGTGGATACAACAGCCGAGTCTGGGAATCTTGACTTTCATACTTGAAGAAGGATCTTTTGCTTGCATTAATTGCTTACATTATACCACTCAGGACACTAGAAGAACAGCTACCACCTTGAAAAGCTCATCAGGTGAAAATTAGGTTCCAAGCATTTACATCTTTAAACATTCCTGTAGGTCTCTCTTAAGTTCACTGGAATTTCTTGTCCATAAACCATGGAAACTGCTCTTCAATCAAAAAAAAAAATGTTTGTTGTGGGATTTTTTGGTTTTTAAACCTCTTTGTGGCAAACACTCTAATTACGTTGGGATTTCATAGAATGGAAGGTTGGAAGGGACCCCAGGGATCATCTAGTTCCAACCCCCTGCCATAGGCAGGGACAACTTCCACTAGAAGCTTCATCCAAGCTGGCCTTGAACACCTCCAGGGAGGTTGTGAAGCTTCTGTGCTCCACAACCTCCCTGGGCAACCTGTGCCAGTGTCTCACCACCCTCACTGCAAACAACTTCCTCCTAACATCCACTTTCAATCTCCCTTCTGCCAGTTCAAACCCATTGCCCCTTGTCCTGGCATTACAAGCCCTTGTCAGTAGTCCCTCCCCAGCCTTCCTGTAGCCCCCTTCAGATCCTGGAAGGCTACTCTAAGGTCTCCTGGAAGCCTTCTCCAGACTGAATATCAATTCATTCTCACTTCTGATGCTAGAAAGAACTGCAAAGTGATTAGAAAATTGTTTCCTTGCACAATAAAAGATCTCCTCCTCCCTTTAGCCCAGTCTGTGTTCTGGAAATTGTTTATTTTATTAGATATTTTGGGTGGGTTTTTTTTTTCTTCTTCAACACATGACTTCCTTAGCTTTGTTCAGTACCTCTTGTTAGTCAGTGAGGAAATAACCCTGCACAATTACCTTGCTCTTCCCAGCATCGTTAGTGGCCAGTTGAATTTCAGGCATGCCACCTAGGACAGTTATTAGTAGTGTTGCACTGTAATTAAACCAACCCAGCAGTGGCCTTCCAGAGAGCAGTAACTTCAGGATTTGTTGTGGGAATCCCAGAGCAGTGCTGTTCCCTGACACTGTGTGATACCAAGCTGGCTGTCTATCAAAGCTGGGCTGTTCTCCCTGCAACCACAGAAATTGCTGGAAGCTGCATTGCTCTCCTGCAGTTCTGCCTCAGCTTAGTTTTTATTGCTTTCTGAGCCCATGAGAAAAATCCATAATCCATTTTGAACTGTTCCTTTTGTTATTCCAATTATCCAGAGGCTTTGTAAGCTTCTGCTCTCTTTCTGGAGGTGCTAAAAGGCTTGGTCACACAAAGTGCTCAGCACTGGATGTTAGGAGGAAGCTGTTTGCAGTGAGGGTGGTGAGACACTGGCACAGGTTGCCCAGGGAGGCTGTGGAGCACAGAATCACCCAATGTGATCTTTGAGCACGTTGGGTGATTCTGTGCTCCACAACCTCCCTGGAGGTGTTCAAGGTCAGGCTGGAGGAGTCCTTGAGTGACCTGTGCTAGTGGGAGGTGTCCCTGCCTATGGCAGGGGGTTGGAACTGGATGATCCTTGAGGTCCCTTCCAACCTTCCCATTCTATAATAGAAAGAAGTTAAGTGACCTTTTAGAAGGAATTTCATCTGTTAGTTTGCTACAGGTTCTCTTTAGTTTGTTCTTTTGCTTTTAAGCCAAGATTGAGACTTGGCAAAAGATTGCATTTGGGAAAAGGAAAAAAAAAAGGAGGGAAAAAATGAAGGGGGGGAGAAAAAAAAAAAAGGGAAAGAATTTAAAAAAAAAGGGGGGGGAATGGGGGGAAATGGGGAAAAAAAGAAAAAATAAAGGTAAAAAATGAAAAAAGTGAAAAGATTAAAAAAAAGGAAAATGAAAAAAGGGAAAAATGAAAAAAAAAGGGAAAAAAATTTTAAAAGGAGAAAAAATAAATGGGAAAAATGAAAAATGTTACAAAGCAAAAAAAAAAAGGGTGAAAAATTAAAAAAGGGGAAAAAAATTTAAAAGTAAACATAAAAAAAAGAAAAAATGGGAAAAGGGGGAAATTTTAAAAAATAGGAAAAAATGGGAAAAAGGAAAAATAAAGAAAAAATGAAAAAAGGGAAAAAATGGAAAAAAAAGGAAAAATGAAAAAAAGGAAAAATGAAAAAAGGGAAAAAATGAAAAAAGGGGAAAATGGAAAAAAAGGAAAAATGAAAAAAAGAGGGAAAAATGAAAAAAGGGAAAAAATGGAAAAAGGGAAAAATTGGAAAAAAGGGAAAAATAAAAAAGGGAAAAATAAAAAAGGGAAAAATAAAAAAGGGAAAAATGAAAAAAGGGGAAAAATGGAAAAAGGTAGAAAATGGAAATGTGGGGGAAAAAAAGGAAAAATGAAAAAAAGGGGGGTAAATTAAAAAAAAAGGAAAAATGGGAAAAAAGGTTAAAAAATGGAAAAAAGGTGAAAAATAGGAAAAATGAAAAAAGGGAAAAATGGGAAAAAAGGGGAAATGGAAAAAATGGAAAAAAGGGAAAAATGAAAAAAAGGGGGAACCAACCAACCAACCAAAAATAAATACCCAGACCAAACACCCCCACCCCAACAACAAAGCTCCTAAAGCATTTTTCTCATGTACTGTAGCTTAAAAGGAAGGTATGAAAGGCAAGATTGGAAAATACTACACAGAATTATTCCTATTCCTTTGTTGCCTTTTGGTTTTGGTTTTTTTTTTTTTCCTGAACACACTTTCCCCTCCAACCTGTCTTCTTCCCAATGCCTTTTTTTTTGTTCCCCCCACTCGAGCCACCAAAGGAAAAAATGCCATCAAATGGTAAAATGGTGTTGGGATGTTATTTCCAGAAGCAGCCCTGGAAATCTTGACTATGATTTTATCACTTGCACTGTAATGTTCCATTATTAAAAGCAGCAAGCAAGTGAAGAGCATTCGGTTGCTGGTGCCTGATGCTAAGCAAAAGTTGGTGTTCCTGGGAGTGTTACAAAACACTTAGGAATTTGTAAGGCTTCAGATCTGCTCTGTGATAATAGGAGTTTAAAAATGGAAAACTCTTCTTGTATCAGCTTGACCATCTCCTTGAGATCACCAGAGCCTAATGTCACAGGCCACGTGGCTTCCACCCCTTCCCTTGGGAGAATACCTGGCACGGAAGCAGCCTTGAGTATTCCTTTCCTTGGCTTCATCTTCTTGAACCTCTCTTGCTTCTCTTCATTGCTCTGAACAATTCCTAGTGCTACTTCACCTTTAGCTATTTAGTTTCTTACACTTTCCTCTCTTCTATTTTCCAGCAAATGTTATTGATGCTGTTTCTTTTGGAATGTCTTCAGGTCTGGTTTGTCTTTCTGGTTCTGAGGAGGTTCCACTTATTCAGGTTTCATTTATCTTTCTGCTTCTAAAGTGGTTCCACCTCGTTAGGTTTGGTTTATCTTTCTGGTTCTGAGGAGGCTCCATCTCTTCAGGTCTGGTTTGTCGTTCTGGTTCTGAGGAGGTTCCATGTCTTTAGGTCTGGTTTATCTTTCTGGTTCTGCAGTGGTTCCATCTCTTCAGGCCTGGTTTATCTTTCTGGTTCTGAAGTGGTTCCATCTCTTTAGGTCTGGTTTATCTTTCTGGTTCTCAAGTGGTTCCATCTCTTTAGGTCTGTTTTGTCTTTCTGGTTCTCAAGTGATTCCATCTCTTCAGGTCTGGTTTATCTTTCTGGTTCTGCAGTGGTTCCATCTCTTTAGGTCTGGTTTATCTTTCTGGTGCTCAAGTGGTTCCATCTCTTCAGGTCTGGTTTATCTTTCTGGTTCTGAGGAGGTTCCATCTCTTCAGGTCTGGTTTGTCTTTCTGGTTCTGAGGAGGTTCCATGTCTTTAGGTCTGGTTTATCTGTCTGGTTCTAAAGTGGCTCCATTTCTTCAGGTCTGGTTTATCTTTCTGATTCTGAAATAGTTCTATCTCTTTAGATTTGGTTTGTCTTTCTGGTTCTGAAGTGATTCCATCTCTTCAGGTCTGGTTTATCTTTCTGGTTCTGAGGAGGCTCCATCTCCTCAGGTCTGGTTTGTTTTTCTGATTCTCAAGTGGTTCCATCTCTTTAGGTCTGGTTTATCTTCCTGGTTCTCAAGTGATTCCATCTCTTCAGGTCTGCTTTATCTTTCTGGTTCTGAAGTGGTTCCATCTCTTTAGGTCTGGTTTATCTTTCTGGTTCTGCAGTGGTTCCATCTCTTTAGGTCTGGTTTATCTTTCTGGTTCTGCAGTGGTTCCATCTCTTCAGGTCTGGTTTATCTTTCTGGTTCTGAGGAGGTTTCATAGCCTCTAAAGAAAATGTTGAAAATCTCTCCCTGTGTTTATGTATGAAGGCACTGAGTTGTTTTGTGGCCATATAAGATAAACTTGCACAAGAAATATATCACAGGCCCTAAATACAAGTCTATATCAGACTGATTATGGATCAAAATGTGGGATTTCCCCCCCTCTAAACCTGATATAGTTGTTACTCCATGCTTTATTGGTGCTAGATAAAACCTTATCTATTTTGCATGTATGTGTGCATGGTGAATGCTTCATTCTCTGGGTTGCATCATACATATTAAAAGTACAACTGCACTATTTTGACTGAAGATACAGCTACAAGAGGAGAGTTCTGTGAATAACTGGGATTTGGTTTTGAAGTGTCAACCTTGAAGCAAAGTAATTAGAATCATAGAGTCATAGAATGGTAAGGTTGGAAGGGACCTCAAGGATCATCCAGTTCCAACCCCCTGCCATAGGCACGGACACCTCCCACTAGCACAGCTCACTCAAGGCCTCATCCAACCTGGCCTTGAACACCTCCAGGGAGGGAGCAGCCACAACCTCCCTGGGCAACCTGTGCCAGTGTCTCACCACCCTCACTGCAAACAACTTCCTCCTAACATCCACTTTCAGTCTCCCCTCTGCCAGTTCAAACCCATTGCCCCTTGTCCTGGCATTACAAGACCTTGTCAATAGTCCCTCCCCAGTCTTCCTGTAGCCTCCTTCAGATCCTGGAAGACCACTCCAAGGTCTCCTCTTCTGCAGGCTGCAGAGCCCCAACTCTCTCAGCCTGTCCTCACAGCAGAGCTACTTCAGCCCTTTGATCATCTTCATGGCCTCCTCTGGACCTACTCAAACACTTCCATGTCCTTCCTGTGCTGAGGGCTCCAGAACTGCACACAGTTATAATTGTATAGACAAACAGACCTCAGTTGGAGGTCTTCAGGTAGCAATCATGAGCTGCAGCCAACCTGTAAGAGCAGAAATTGACTGTTAAATATCTCTCTCTATATATGTGTGTGTGTGTGTGTATGTATCTGTGAAGGGCTCTGAGATCTTCCTGCAGGCAGACACCCCCGTGGCTGTCTCCAGGAGCAGAATTTGCTGCCATTCATATGAAAACGCTGGAAAATCTTGCCCTAAAGCTAACCTACCCCTGGAGTTCTGCCTATCTGTCATGGTGATAGCTTGTGTGGGAAGATAAAGGCTTTGTTAATAGTCTGCTGGGGTCTAGCTGGGGAGTCAACAAGACAGCACAAGGAATGAAGCAGGCAAGAGGCTGATTAGGATGGCATCACTTCTCCCCAGGAAAGAGTGAAGAGTTGTGTCTACAAGGAAAAGCCTCTGGCTTTGATACATTATCATCTGTTTAATCTCAGTGTAAATGCCCCAAATAGATTTCCCCACCACAACCACCACCAAATTATTAACTATAAATAATTCTTACAGCTTAATAGGATTTTTGGATTGCAGCAAATGGGAAAATAGAAGCCTGGTGAAGAATGAAGCACAGCACTGATATTTGTGTGGCCATAATTAGTTAAGTTTTAAATGGGTATTGTTCATATTTACCTTAGAAACCACTGAATTAATTTACTGCTCTAACAAAGGCAGATAGCTAATTGGGAAGAAGGGAGGATTGGCCACCAAAAAAATACACCAAAACAAAACAACTAAACAAAAATAACCCCAAAACATCAAACTAATGTTTATATGTTTACTTCCTGACAAGAAATACCAGTTCCAGCTGAAATTGTGTCACTTGTGACTACTTCTTGTGAGCATTTGGGTAGACATAATCCCAAGCACAACTCCAGGCTGGGTGGGGAATGGCTGGAGAGCAGCCCTGAGGAAAAGGACCTTGGAGTCTGGGGTGATGAAAAGCTCAACCTGAGCCTGCAGTGTGAGTGCAGCCCAGACAGCAACTGTGCTGGGCTGCAGCAAGAGAAGCGTGGACAGCAGGATAAGGGAGGGGATTGTGCCCCTTTGCTCTGCTCTCCTCAGACCCCACCTGCAGTCCTGTGTGTAGTTCTGGAGCCCCCAGCACAGGAAGGACATGGAAATGTTGGAGTGGGTCCAGAGGCCCCCCCAGAGGAGACCCTGAGGATGCTGAGAGGGCTGCAGCAGCTCTGCTGTGAGGACAGGCTGAGAGAGTTGGGGCTCTGCAGCCTGGAGAAGAGAAGGCTTCCAAGAGACCTTAGAGTAGCCTTCTATGTTCTGAAGGGGCCTAGAGAAAGGCTGGGGAGGGACTATTGACAAGGTCTGGGAATGCCAGGACAAGGGGAATGGGTTTGAACTGGCAGAGGGGAGATTGAAAGTGGATGTGAGGAGGAAGCTGTTTGCAGTGAGGGTGGTGAGACACTGGCACAGGTTGCCCAGGGAGGTTGTGGCTGCTCCACAACCTCCCTAGAGGTGTTGAAGGCCAGGTTGGAGGAGGCCTTGAGTGAGCTGTGCTAGTGGGAGGTGTCCCTGCCTATGGCAGGGGGTTGGAACTGGATGATCCTTGAGATCTAATGCTTTTTGATGTTGGGGTTGTGTGGTTTTGTGCTGGGGAAGGTTTTGTGCTGGAAATCTGTATGGGTATGGTGTGGATGTCTGTATGGGTATGGTGTGGACAGACTGTAATGAGGTTTAAAGGCAACTCTTCTCCAAAACAAGCAATTAAGTTATTAATTGCCAGGATAAAATTAGTGATAGGGTTATTTAGTTGCTGTGCTTTGGAAAACAAAGAGCCAAACCAAAGAAATTGCCTTGGGAGGGACACTAACTTTTCCTTACTTGTCCCTTTTCACATTCAGCTTAAGTCATATGCCCATGGCTGCAGGTCCTCCATTGAGGGCTACTGCCTAGGGGCAGGAATGCACAAGAACCTGGGAAGAGGCTTGAAAGGTAATTACAATAAAAACAAAGTATGTGGACACTTGGTAAATGTTGCCATTGTCGACACTGCTACTGGGTGACACTGTGAATGTCAGAATAACAAAAGGAAGTTTTTGTTCGGGGAGGTTTTTAAGTGCTAAAGGAATAGACTCTGCTATCCCCAAGGTAAGAGCTGCCCCTTCTACCCCTGCTACCCTGTGGCGGTTCAGCAGCTTGACTAAGGATAGCTTCCTGTAGATTGGACTGGTCCTGTTAGTTGCTGTTAGTAGGGAGTGTATTTAAAAGTGGGTGATGGCAATTGTTGTTTCCCGTGATCACTCTGTCATGTATGTGGTCCCTTAGGATAAGGAGAGTTAAGTCCTTGCTATCAGACACACTGCTTCCTGGATGAAAAGCAAATCTGTTTGATTTACCCAATTCCTCAGTGAGTGAGTCAGGCCACGCTTCCCACTCGTTCCGCTGCCATCACTCCCCTGCCTGACACCAAACTCTGATCATGTGCAAGTGATGGATGCACTGATCAGTGACTCACTGGTGACTTGGGAGCCATTGGTACAGCTCACTCTCAGTTTATGATTCCATAAAAAGTAATAGAGACCAGTGACCAAGTCCCCTTTCTCCTGTTAAAGCACTGTAGGAAAGTTCACAGCTTATACAACATGAAGACCATCTTCTGCACTGTGTTAGCTGATGGTTTCACACCAGTCCCTTTTCCACTCCAAGGAAACTCTCAGCTTGCTTGGCATAAACAAGATATTGTTGCTCTCTTAAACCTTCTAGAAGCCCCTTTCAGTGGTGGCCATGGCATAAAGGTCATATGCTAAGCGAGCAGGAGCTGTGTATTTCTTCAAGTGATTTGTGATGATGGTGAATGTTATTAGCAGTGACCACAGGATATTGTTGCTCTCTAAAACCTTGTGGAAACCTCTTTCAGTTGTGGCCATGGCATAAAGGTCATATGCTAAGAAAGGAGGAGCTGTGTATAAGTGGTTTGTAATGATGGTGAAAATTATTAGCAGTGACTACAAGATATTGTTGCTCTCTTAAACCTTCTGGAAGCCCCTTTCAGTTATGGCCATAGCATAAAGAATCATAGAATGGGAAGGTTGGAAGGGATCTCAAGGATCATCCAGTTCCAACCCCTTGCCATAGGCAGGGACACCTCTCACTAGTACAGGTTACTCAAGGCCTCCTCCAACCTGGCCTTGAACACCTCCAGGGAGGGAGCAGCCACAACCTCCCT
>VWZE01021295.1:40637-50660 GCA_013396675.1 Eubucco bourcierii | reverse complement strand
AAAGTGGTTAGTTAGGTTACTCTGCAGAGAGGGGAAGGCAAGAAACTAGACAGCCCAAGAGTGTCTGCAAGCATGAGTGTCTTATCATAACATTTTGTGTTCTTAAACATCTCAGCAAGCCTATGAGTGAAATAGACATCACCATTCTTTTCCTTTCACAACCTATAATTTTCTTCATTAAAATATTCCAATTAGCCTCAAACGAGCACAGAACACTGGCCTCTTGTGTGTCACATCAGAAAAAGCTTCAAGGCACGAGTGTGTACGTAGCTCTTCAAGAACAGGCTGAGTAGTTGCTGGCTGCAAGGTGGAGATCTGTGCAGTCATTTCCCCAGCCTGGTGTTAGCAAGTACCGGCTTCCTCATTCACCAAATTCCTACATCTTATGTCTGAGTAAGTTTGCCTCCACAGGGACACTCATTTGCATCAAACCGAAATGAAGCTTCACAGACTGGCTCTGGGGATCCTTTTAGATGTACTGGGTGGTGCAGGGGGCTGTGCATAACTGAAAAGATCAGTTTTACTGTAAATCTTACTGAGAACATTAGAAGAAGCTTCTGGTTAAGGTCAGTGTTCTGGATATGGAGCAATTAAATGTGGCATTGTGTACATCAGCAGGGCTCTGGTTGCAGGGTGCTATTGGTATATCTGGGAGGCCAGAGCTAAAGCTATGAATCAGTTTTTTCACAGGCCGTAGAATTAGAAACTAAGCAAGCTGAGTGCACTGCATGAGCAAAGTGAGCATACAAGTAAAATATCTGTGAAACTGGAAGGATAATACTGTTAGACAAGATCTAACTCACACTAAGCAGTTCAGTCTACTTGAAAAGCTGTTTTCATGCTTTCTTCAGAATAAAGTAGAAATTTATTTCAGTACTAATCTCTTCAGTATTTTGCTTTGTGTTAGAACTGTTACTGCTGTGGCAATTCCGATAAATTGGAACTTAAGCTTCATAATTTCATAGGGCTCTGCTAGAGAAACCCAGCTGAAAAGTTAAAACACAGAACATAACAAAACTTAGAATTCTGAGTAATTTTATTAGAGTACTTACATTGGTAGGTAAAAAAAAAGCTAGTATGAAATACTAACACTAGCAATGCTAGTGGTAATACGTGAAGTAAATTAAACAATCTACTTCATCTTTTTTTTTTACAAAATATAAACAATTACTCCTGCAGTTAATATTCACTGTTATTGCTTTATGCATCTGCATATTACCTACTTTCTTTTAACTGTATCTTCTGTGCCACTTGGCAAATTGAGTGTTAATTGTTAAAACTTTAGCACAAAACAGACAAAATTCTGGATCAAGGCAACCTCAACATCAGCTGCTGTGGAACAGCTTATACCTAACATACCGGTTGTATTTACATTTTAACTGAGCAGTGATACAATTAACATGGTGATTATCCAAAATATACACAGTATATAAATCCCCTATCAGGTCTGGGAGGAAAGGGCTATCCCCATGGACTCGAGACTGGAAGCACTCTTAGGAAGACGCTCTCTTCTGTTCAGAAAACGGAGATTCGTAGGCTTCCATTGGTGGGCAGGTACAAACGAGATGTTGATCTCCATATATGTCATCAATACGAGCAATTGTGGGCCAAAACTTGCTTTCAGGCTTCACAAATGGCTAAGTACAGAAGGAAAAACATCTGTTTTAATTTTTCTACTAAGCAAATAGACATTAGAAGTTTTAAGAGATGCTGGAAAAATTAATCTTTTTAAAGTGAAGTCACATTTCAAATCTGTTGTGTAATAAAGTTGGCAGTGGAAAGAATATTTAGATTTTTTAAAAGTTTAACCATGTACTCTAACAAATGCTTGCAAAGAAGCAGCTGTTGTGTGATAAAACATGGATCCTTTGAGTTAACTGGCTTACAGACAAGAATCAATGAGAACTGGGGGAGACTACCAAGACCTGCGCTGTTCAGCAAATTTAAAATACATAAACCAAAGTGGCAAACTTCCTATTTGAAACAAGGGATAGCAATAAAACTGTGCAGTTTTAGGTGAGAGCACTTAGTTACACATATATTTAGATATCAAGAAACAGTTTGATGTAGTGCTCCGACGAAGTCTGATGTGTCCATTTCCAATTTGACCTTTATTTGTAGCAGGGTCATTTGTAGTGTGTCTTGCCCCATGCTGACTGTGCATATTGTCAAATCCTCATCCAGGTTCTTTGGAGTACAGCTTTCAACATCAGGATGGTGGACCCTGGTGCAGTATATCAGAACCGAAGGGATTGTTTGCACTAGTAACATGTATTACTGAAGTGTTGAGATTTAGAAATCCAAGTTAGTACTTCATGTGTAGAGACTTTTTTTAATCCCTTACCCTGTCTTAAAAACAAACCCAATGCAAGTACTGTAGACATGAAAGAGAAAAAATGAGTAAAAACATCTCTGAAGTTTTTACTCTTACCAGATTACTTAATCTCCAACTGACCAGAAAACCACAGAGCAGGACATGAATGTGTTACCAGATTACTAGGATTCAATTATTTACTCACCAGTGGGAATGCTGCCACTTCTCTAGAGTAAGGACGATCCCACTTGGAAGAAGTGACACAGTTCAAAGTATGTGGTGACATCTACAAGCAAAAATAGATGTTCAGGGCATGAAATTGCTGAATGCAGTTGAATGTGTCAGTGTGAACCCTCCAAGATCATATGGCAACATGTGAGCAACTACTGACACAGCACTGGCACAGGCTGCCCAGAGAGGTGGTGGAGTCTCTGCCTCTGGAGACATTCCAAACCTGCCTGGATATGTTCCTGTGTGACCTGCTCTAGGTGATCCTCCTCTAGCAGAGGCACTTACATTAGGTGATTTTTTGAGAGGTCTCTTCCAACCTCTCCCATTTTATGAGTCTGTGAATCTCTTGAAAATACCATTTTATCTGGGCTCAAAAATGCAGATCTAACAGGAAACAACTTGAATGTATTTCCAGCTTTTCACTGAATCTCCTTGGTACCAAGAAGTCAGTACAGCATCATGAGAGTTGAACTGAACTTGAGTCTATAGACAGTTTTGTGCCGCAGTTGCTAAAATATTTCAGCTATTATTTTACTGTTAGTTTTAAGGTCATTCTGATTCCTTTCTTAAATCAGGTAAAGAAGCATTTCTCATTACTGTGAGATGACTTCAAAAATTATAGATCATGTGCTTGCTTAAGACACCTTCTCTGCTTCACTGGCCAAGGCCAAAATGCTAGCTTGAAATTTCAGATTTCAAATTCTGAAAAAGCTCAAGAGCTTGACTAAAAGAGTCAAATTTCAAGAACGTGATGTGTTCAGTGTTGCACACATTTTTGAGAGTACTGAAAGATCAGGAGGCAGGATGACATGGTCTCCATCAAGTCTCAGGGCTGGTGCTGGTGCTGGTGCCTTGCTGTACAAGCCATCTTACCTTTAGTGGGTTAATTTGGGGGTCCATCCTGCCCTCCTCTATTTCAGCAATTTCATGGCGAATACTGATCATTGCATCACAAAATCTATCCAGTTCTGCCTTGTCTTCAGACTCTGTCGGTTCTATCATAAGAGTCCCTGCCACTGGCCAGGACATGGTTGGAGCATGAAAACCTGATAAACAGGAAATAAAGTAGAAGAAATCCATCACTGACAATAGGTTACATGCTAATATATGCATTGGCTAGCAAATGATTCATAAATTCAGCCCTTTCTGTCATCTTTACAGGACTGAACTCATGGGATACTGTTAGCACTGTATTGTAGACACAAGACAAACTTTACAAGCATCCTAGTTTTTAACACTGCTAGGTAATGCCATTGTATTGTTTGCAACAGAATTACACACCAATTTAATGAAATCCTTTTAAAATCCACTCTTTTTACTTTGTTACTTTTCAGCCCAAAGTCTATTGCTTATTTCCCAGCTTATTTCTGTTCCTGCTGTTCACTTCAGTAGAAGTGTTTTGTCACTTTATCTTCTTAGGCTGAACGGCAAAGTGAGAACGGTACAGATTTTTTGCACTGCTAAGTAAAGTAAAAAGAAAAGGTGATCCCTCATGATTCCTGTCTTTCATTACTGCTAGTTAAAGCCTTGTGACACTTTTCTTTCAGTTGCAGAGGATGGGAACCTTACTAAACTTCTCCACGCAACTCACCTCCTTATCTACTGAAAATAAAGTGGCACATGCTATTTAAGGCCACAGCAGCCTACCTACAAAGGGTGGGGGAGGGTTGTATCAATTCTGGGCTTTGGATTATTTCAGTGATGACATATTACTGGTTAGGAATTAGCAGCTTTATGCATGTTCATTAGAAGCACAACTGCATAGAAGTAAGCAGTTTGATGGGTCAGCTTTGCCTGGCAGCAGGAGGAGACATGACTGCATTGGTCAGAACATGTGTACAAAAACTACCTAAGCCCTGTCAGGAATGGAAGTGTTACCCTCCTTCAAAAGTGTTTTTTGTTTTGTTCAATGGTTAGTCTTTTTGTTGGTGGTGTTGGAATTGCAAATTTGAAGGGACAGTTTACAAAACAAGAGGTAGCAGCAGATGAGTGATAAGTGGAAATCTCTCAGAGGTCCATACTGAGACCAGTGCTGTTTGATTTCTTCATCAGTAATACAGACAATGGGATTGAGTGCACCCTCAGTAAGTCTGCAGATGACACCAAGCTGAGTGGTGCTGTTGATATGCCAAGGGACAGGATGTCATCCAGTGGGACATGGACAGTCCTCATTATCAATACAGATCAAGGGATGATGTGATAGAGAGTAGCCCTTGCAGAAAAGAACTTGGGAGTAGTGTTGGAGGTACAGGTGGACAGTAAGCTGGACATAAGCCAACCACACACTTGCAGCCCAGAAGTCCAGTTGCATCCGTGGCCACTTCAAAACAAACATGCCCATCAGATGAAGAGAGGGGATTCTGCCACTCTGGTCTGCTCTGGAGAGACCTCACCTGGAGTATCGTGTGCAGGTCTGGGGCCCTCAACACAAGAAGGACATGGACCACATAGAGAGGGGTCCAGAGGAGGACCACAAAAGTGATCAGAGAGTTGGAGCACCTCTTGTATGAAGACAGTCTGAGAGAGCTGGAGCTATTCAGCTGGAGAAGAGAAGGCTCCAGGGAGATTTTATATATTAGCCTTCCTGTACCTGAAGGGGACTGACAAGAAAGCTGAGGAGGGGCTGTTTACAAAGGCCTGTAGCACTAAGACAAGGAGCTATGGTTTTAAATGAGAGAAGCGTAGATTGAGATTGGGCATTAGGAAGTTCTTTCCTATGAGGAACACAGGAACACAATGGAACTCAGGAACAGGTTGCCTGGGGACATAGTGGAGGTCCCATCCCTGGAAACATTCAAGGTCAGGCTTGATAGGGCTCTGAGCAACCTGATCTAGTTGGGCATGTCCCTGTTTACTACAGCGAGTTTGGAGTAGGTGGACTTTAATGGTCCCTTCCAACACAGAACATTCTATGATTCTACAGAGATTCTGTAATTCTGTTAGAGTAGCTGCAACAGCTCAGCTGGTGGACTATGAAAGTAGCTAGTACATCTCAGTTGATGTGGATCTCTCTCTAAGCCCTTAATGAACAGGAAGAGAGTGGTAATGATCATCACAGATTCACCATCTGTAAATGCAGGACTAGACTATTTCTGTCTCCATTTAGAAGAGATGTAGGAAGCTCTCACACTACTATTTTTAAAAAAAGACGTTTGTCTTACCGTAATCCTGAAGCCTTTTAGCAAGATCTACAGCTTCAATGTTTGCTGTTTTTTTGAAAGGTCTGGTATCCAAAATGAATTCATGGGCTACATAACCTGTAATGAAAAAGTATGCACTAGGTTTACTTACAAGGAGAAATAATGCAATCAACCAAGTTGTCTGTTCTGATTTGTTTTCTAGGGAGCACTGCAGAAGGAAAAATTTAAAAAAAAAATAAAAAATCCACAAATTCAACAAAAAAATCAAACCTGTGAAATTACCAGGTAAGGGCTATACAACTCAGTATTTGAATACTGGACTGGCCCTCTGAGTCCTGTCTCATATTAAGAGGCATCATTTCCAGGATTTCCTCATTTCCTGGAAAGGGTAGTTAGAGTATAATATACAACTATTCTAAAAAATAATTTGGTTTGTCAGTGGCCTATTTGATTCTTAGGTTGTCTTGAACTTGAGTTTCATGTTATGCCAGAGAAAATCTCAAATTCGATGTTACAGAGAGACTAAAGACATAATTTCTAAATTTTGATCTGTGGTCCTGGAGAACATTGTTTCACTTCATTGTATAATCTTCAGAATTTGCAAATTCCATTCACCTCTGTGAGGAGTATTATTATGTTAAAATGCAACCTACAGGTGTAGATGATGTGTACTCTGTTAAATTGAAGGCCTGTACTTTGATGAGCATACATACTGTACACACGTGTTCTTTGGTGCCATTCAGCTTAAATAGTATAGCCACTCTATCACAACAGATAATTCTTTCACCTCTTAGTTGTTCATGTGTGTCTTGCACCAAGATTGGATAGCTGTTGCAGGGAACTAGAACAGTTAAAATATTTTCCTTTGCCAAAGGGATTCTCCTCCATCTCACAAAGGCAAATAAGGAGTGGAAATGAGAGAAATTTGGGTTAGTTGTTTTGTTGGGAGTTTTTCACAAAAGGAAAAAAAAGCTTTGCTTTGTAAAAGAAAATAGGTTGTCCAATACTTGCCTTTTGCTCCTCTGAAAAGGATTTTGTAGTGTTTCTCTAGCCTCTTTGCCATGTAGTTAGCATTCAGTATAGCAATCTCAGATGCGTGTTTCAGACCCTTTGCTCCCATTGCCTGAAAGAGGAATAACATGAAGAAACAGATCTAAGAACACTACCAAATAAGGTGGGTTCCTGCACTAGCAATCATGAAGGACATCAGCACCTTAATGCATCTGACTAGTTTTAAGGCAGTCATGCTGCTGTTACACTTTCCCACTTCAGACCCACAGAAAAGCACTCATTATTACTTGGGAGCAGCTGTGGGGTACATGGGAGATGAAACTGCTAAGTGTATAAGAGATTTTGCCTAAAGTTGCTAAGTGAAAAATGCAAACCTTGTCTCAAGAAACTCCGATGTGAATAGGAAATAGTGAGCAGAATTCAAGAATGCCACCAGCACATTTTCAAGAACTGCACACAATGCCTGCCACCATCCTTTTCCCCAGGGAATGAGCTATGAATGCTTTCTGTACATATTACCCCAGCAATTCAAACTGTTTGCTGGTGCCATGTCACAGATGACACTGTGCATTAACAAAGACGAGCCAAACAAACACGGCTACACTCACATCTCTTAAAGCAGTGCAGAAGGACAGTGCTGAAAACTGAGCTGTGGTTGAATTTCTTAACACTGCACTTAGGAGTTCGCAAAGCAGAAAACCAGTCTTTGATCATAAAATCATAGAAGTGCTTGTTGGAAGTGGAACCATGTCCCTCAGCACCACATCTCTGCATCTATCTTTTAAACACCTCCCGGAATGGGGATTCAGCTCTCTTCTTGGAGAAACTATTGTAGCGCTTAAGAACCCTTTCAGTGAAGAAGTTTCTTCTAATATCCAACATAAACCTCTCTATCTGCAGAAACAGGGATGGAGGGATGGGGACTGGCATGAGTGCTGTCCTCAAGGTAGGGAGAGGTTCTGCTGCTCTTTTTGGTGTCAGGTAGTATGAACATTGACACGTTTAGGGATTTGCATCCTTTGCCTGTCAAGGCAGCCTATTTATTTGGGAAAGTGCAACAGATGGCAAAGTGGATTGTGAAGAATCAGCTTCCCTGAAAAATTTACTATAGTTTAAAATACGTTATAATAGGAACCAGTTTACAGTCACAAGTGATTTTTACAGCTGAAAAGCCACCATGCAAGTTGTACCAGCTCATATTTACTTGTTTGAAATCCCACTAGAGCTGTTTTTCCCAGAAGAGGAAGTTTCCATGGTCAGAATTTCAAACTGGCTACAGCATACTCTGCTTGTATGTTCACCATTCCAACTCCTTTTTCTCACTCCACATGTTGGTGGGAATTCCAGCACATCATATTCTCTAAACAGACTGAATCTATGCTCACCTCTGTAGGCTGAATACTATATATGCAACCAAATATTTACAGGCTCATCACTAAATTTCAAGGCATTTAACATTTGTGTAGCTCATGGTGAGGTTTCCACACACCTAAAAGCAAAACTAAGTTCAGTTTTCAAATTCAATAAATTCCCCTGGAATTCAAGCTCTTATTAGACAAATTTTGGAAAGTTAAATGTTACATACAGGTCGAGTATTCTTGGAAGAATATTAATTACCAAGCGGTTTTTAAACATGAAAACTTTAATGGCAGAAACAGTGGAAGGGCAAGCCTGATTGCAACTTCCTGCCTTGTGTCCACCTGTTTCAAGAGACAGAAAAATAAACCTTTAAGCAGAATTAAGAGGTTCAGCAGGTGTCCTGCCATTCTTTTGTACTGCAGTGGACGGCAACAGGCTGCTCGGTTGTCCTACTGAAAAACAAGGATGTAAATAACCCGTGACCAGGCTGTAGCCATACGCTCTTAAGTCTCTGCAAACAAGACCATTTAATCTTCAACCTGTTCGTGTGGTTCCTCACACCTGCCTAAACAGAAATAGACCCTCACCTGATACTCCTTATAAAAGTCTACACACCTTGATATAGACCCAGGAAATCGGCAATATAGCACTGGAACCCCAAGGCGCAGCACTGACAGTACCCAAAGGACACGCATCCTCGTCCAGCTGTATTTTGATGACAGGATGGGAGGGCAAGTAGGGCGCCAAATGTTTCTTCCTAAAACAAAAACACTGATTTTAGAACTTAAATGTGTGCGCCTGTGTTAACATTTTCAGGCAGTTTCATCAGTAGCTTCTCTTCATCTTTTTCCCAAATAGAGTCCTCCAAGAAGATTTCTTGTCTTCTTGAACAGAAAGTTTATTAATCAAACTGATCAGTAAAATTATTTTCATTTAAAGGAATATGACTGCTCTATAGAATAGATTCTTGTTGTTCATGTATCACTTCTGACTTCTTTGCTATGTACAGTATCAGCCCTCAAAGTCCCCAGACCATCTCTTCATTTACTAAGAAAAGAGATGTCTGAGCAAGGTCTACCTACATACTTAAAGGGCCAACATAAAACTTAGCATTTGTCAATACACAGGAACCTCACTGTTTAAGAGATCTGCATGTGACTATTCTGGAGAAGTACAAAAGTTTACCAACAACAGTACACTTCTCCCAATTGCATCTCTGTACTTAAGGGAACCAAGTTTCACTGAGAGATTTTTTTTTTCCATTAAAGAAAATGCTAATAAAGAGATACCAACACTCCAATTGGTCCCATTCCAGGTCCTCCTCCCCCATGGGGAATGCAAAAGGTTTTGTGAAGGTTTAAGTGAGAGACATCAGAGCCGTAATCCCCAGGACGACACAGACCCACCTGTGAAGGGAATAATCTGTCTCAAAATATGCTTTATGTGCTGTCTTGATACCTATTCTTCATTAACGAGAAACACAATGAAAAAGACAATACATTCTTTTCTGTTTTAGCTTAACGTGACATTATAAATGAGAACTGATGCAAACAATTTCTTGTTTTAGGAATTCTTACTCATAGAATCATAGAATGGTAAGGTTGGAAGGGACCTCAAGGATCATCTAGTTCCAACCCCCTGCAATAGGCAGGGACACCTCCCACTAGTACAGGTTACTCAAGGCCTCATCCAACCTGGCCTTGAACCCCTCCAGCGAGGGAGCAGCCACAACCTCCCTGGGCAACCTGTTCCAGTGCCTCACCACCCTCACTGGAAAGAACTTCCTCCTAATATCCAGGCTAAATCCCCTCTGCCAGTTTAAACCCATTGCCCCTTGTCCTGTCGTTGCAAGACCTTGCAAATAGTCCCTCCCCAGCCTTCCTGTAGGCCCCCTTCAGATACTGGAAGGCTACTATCAGGTCCCCTCGAAGCCTTCTCTTCTCCAGGCTGAAGAGCCCCAATTCTCTC
>VWZE01021295.1:16965-27235 GCA_013396675.1 Eubucco bourcierii | reverse complement strand
TTACGTCAGTTTACATCATCTCTCCTGACTGTTTCTCCCCCAGGCTTTCCTCCCTCTTTGAAAGAGAATAGGAGAGTGCAGCATAGGGGAGAATGAGAAAGAAAGTCATGACACTGAGCAAGTAATAGCCAAAATGTCTCTGTTACCATCACTACTTTAGCCACAGCATCACATGGGGTACTACAGATAAAGTTAATTAAACCCATCTCAGCCAGATCCAGTACAATCATCTTTTGAGGGTGTCTCCTTCCCTCATTCCCCACTGTCTATAAAGCAAATGAAGACTTTGGAGATGGTACCCAGGATCCATAAGAGAAGCAGAGAACACTGAAAGCTTTTCACAGATGAGAAATCTAGTTTCTCATTAGGTGAGTCCCAGCTGCTGAATCAACTCTTTTCCACACTTCCCACCCACAGTACTTCCACACACAACTACTGACACTTACAGTTCTATGACGTTCTCCTTTTGCATTTAAATAAGCTTTGATTGCAGCCAAACCCGCATACTCTCCTTGGGCTCCACTGCAAGAGGAACACAAACCCTGTTACACAAGTACACAAACCAGAAAACGCCAGCCAGCTCTCTACTGAAATATGAAAATTGTCCAGCCCTAATCCCTCTCAATGGCTTTAGACAAGTGTCAACAAATTAAAATAACCACATGTCATGGATTAAATTATACATGAACAAGCACTAAGTAACAGCTCTTGCCTCTTTTGCAAGCAGTAGATGAAGAAAGCTATGGCATTTTACATCCTTACACTATTTCGTTAAACCATTTTGCTGAGTTAATAGGCAAACTAACACTGAAATGCAAAGCGTATGGGGTGAAACATAAAAACTCCATCAGTGACAGGCTGCAGCACTACTCACTCAGCTCTACTTTACTTCAGTGAGCATGCAGATCCTAGACATTCTTTAGTCAAACCCAGGATTACTTAGTGCATCAAATATCAGTTTCAACAATTATACAGTTGCCAGCTTATACAGTTTATTCTGTGCCAAACCTTTAATTTTAGCTCACAGGTGGGTATCAGTAATATCGCTATTTTAAGCAAATGGTGGTGGAGAGCCAGCCTTCATAGAGAAGACAGTATGGGGGAAAAGAGTAAATTAAGAGAAAAGAGCAACTCTTTAAACGCTTAGAACAGACAAGACAAAAAACGGCTCTGCAGTTTTACAAATAGATAGACAGACAGATAGATTAATAATATTTTCAGTTACACATTCAAGGTTTCTCTCTGTCAGATTTAATTTTAGAAACTTCTTCCACTTTTGGTGTGCACATTTTTTAAGAGGGAATGTTCTGGAATTACAGTAAGAAGCAAATGCTCCCAAGAAAATCTCCTACCTGTTTGGCTGGAAGGAGATTTTGTCATAGCCAGTAATCTCACACAGGTCCTTCTCCAACTCCTTGAAAAGCTGCTGATACCCTTGAGCTTGATCCAGGGGCACAAAAGGATGGATGCTGGCAAATTCTTTCCATGAAATAGGCTGTTAAAAAAAAAAAAAAATACACGTGCTCTACTAAAAAAAATTGCAGACAACTCTGTTTCGTTGCTAAACTTTATGGAGAAGCCACCTTGAGTTCAAATGAAAATCAAACACTTGAGTAGCAAGACAGTATCTCAACCTTACTGTAGGACATGGCCTTGCTGAACAGAATGCTTTGGTTACAAAACTCAGGGGAAAAAAAAGGAGCATTTATGGTCTTTGGAAGAACAGGCAATTCCAGAGGACTGCAAGGATATTGTGAGGCTATGTGCTGGGAAAACCAGAAGAGCCAAAGCCCAACTGGATCTTCATTTGGTTACTGCTATAAAAGGCAATCAAAAAATATTTCTATTAATAAGCTAGCAACAAAAGGAGGACTAAAGAGAATCTCCATCCCTCACTGAAAGCAAAGGAAAATACTATGACTAAGGTTGAGGAAAAGGCTGATTTACTTAATGCCTGATTTACCTCAGTTTTTAATATTAAGACCATCTGTTCTGTGAGTACCCTGCTCCCTAAGCTGGAAGACAGGGAACAGAATGAAGCCACTATAACCCAAGGGTAAATTATTAGTGGCCTCCTATACACAAGTCTACAAGACTGCAGTCCTGGCTAACTGCAGGGAGTCCTACTTGACTAGAGGTTAGCAAATGTGACACTTATCTACAAGAAGAGCTGGAAGGAGGATTCAGGAAACTGTGGGCTCGCCAGATTGACCTTGATGACAAAGAATGTTATGGATCATTTAACACCACTACTTAGCATGTACAGGGCAACTAAGCAATCAGGCCAAGTCAGGTTTGGTTAATGAAAGGCAGGTCAAGCTTGACTAACTTGATTGCCTTCTGTGACTTGGTTAGTGAATAAGGGAAAGGCTGTGGACTTTAACAGACTTCAGCAAAGTTTTTGACACTGTTTCTCACAGGATTTTCTTGGAAAAACTGTCTGCTCATGCCTTAGATGGTTGCATGTTTCACTGAGTAAAAAAATCTGGCTGGATGGCTGGGAGAAAAAAGTGGTAGAGAATGAAATTAAAGCCAGATGGTGGCTGATCACAACTGGTGTTCTCCAGGGTTCCGTATCTGGGTTAGTTCTCTTTTTCATCAATTATATGGACAAGGAGATTTAGTGCACCCCTAGTAAGTCTGCAGGTAATGCCAGGTTTGGTGGGAGTGAGGGTAGGAAGGCTCTACAGTGGGATCTGGATAGGTCTGATCAATTTGCTGAGGCAAATTACCAGGTTCTTCACTTGCATCACAACAACTGCATGCAATTCCAGATGCTTAAGCAGAAATGTCTGGAAGACTGCCTGGTGGAAAAGGATCTGAAGGTGTCAATCACGGCTGGTTGAATATGAGCAAGTAGTGTGCCCAGCTGGCCAAGGAAGCCAACTGCATTGTGGCTTGTATGAGAAACAGCATCACCACCAGGACAATAGGGAAGTGCTTCTGTAGTCAGCACTGTTGAGGCTGTACGTTCAATACTGTGTTTGGTTTTGGAGCCCTCACTACATGAAAGATATGGAAGTGCTGGAAACTGTCCAAAGGGCAGCTAAGCTGGTTAAGAGTCTGGAGAACAAGTCTTATGAGGAGCAGGAGAGAGAACAGAGGTTGTTTAGCCTGGAGAAAAGGAAGTTGAGGGGAAATCTCATCACTTCTTACAACGACCTGAAAGGAGGTTGTAGTAAGGTAAATGTTGACTTCTTCTCGCCCATAACAACAAACATGACAAGATGATATGGCCTCAAGTTGCTTCAGGGGAAGTTTAGATTGAATATTAGGGAAAACACCATCACTAGATGGGTTGTGAAGTATTGGGGCAGGCTGCCCAGGGAAGCAGTTGAGTGATCATCCTTAGAATTACTTAAAATGTAAGTAAATGTCCTAGTCTTGAAGTCTGTGGTAATGGGTTGGACATGATGATCTTTGAGATCTCTTCCAACCTTGGTGATACTGTGATACTGTAAATGTGACGCTTAGGAACATGGTTTAGTGGTGGCCTTGGCAGTGTCAGGTTAATGGTTGGACTTGACTTGTTCTTAAAAGTATTTTCCAACCTAAATGATTCCACAATTTTGAGTAATATTTTTTTAGTATTCAGAAGATGCCTAAAAATCCAGTTTCTCCTAGATCACCTGCACTTATGCAGAGCTATGGGATCATGGATAGAGAGGAATCAAGTAGAATAATAATGTTTAGTTTGTTTCACAGTTTTGTTGCTATCCATTTTAATTAGAGGACAGAAAACAGTGAAAGAAAGCATAAAGAAGGCAGTGAGGGAAAGGAGACAAAGGAAACCCAATGAAAGATCAAAGTGAGAAGGCAATACAGGGAGCTAAGGAAGCTCATTCACAGTTAAAAAAATATTTGGTACCCAAACAGCCTGGCGTAGGCTCTGCTTTGTTTGGTACCATCTAGAAAATTAAGATATCCAGAGTCCAGCTTCTCACCTGAGGAAAAAGTATGCTATTCCTAGAAACGATAAACTGACAAAGTACAAATTGACACTCCCACCTGACTCTTCTTGTATTTCTAAGAATTAGATTGTAAGATTTGTAAAACAGGTAAGATTTAGATACTACAGCACTGCATGAGGGAACAGGACCGTGATATCCTGTTCAAAAATAATTTAAATTTTGTTTTTCAGTTAAGAAATCTTCAAAGCCACTTAGTCTCTGGTTGTCGATGAACCACTGTGCTTTTCAGAGTTTTCTTCCTAGCAGAAAAAGGAGCTGATGACTTTAGCTATTTCTGAAATGACCTCCTCAGCAGAAGTACTAGACCAAAAGCAGTCTTCACTCCTCTACAGTGACACTGGCTAGACAGTTTACTTACATGGGTCTCAAATAAGGCAGTATTACTGCAACTTACTGTAAGTTCAGCTGAACTATTGAGCTTCATTGTGCAGGACCCCTAAAAGAGCAAACATGCGTGTCAGTATTTATTGATACATATAAATTTGTATGTAAGGACCTTTTTTTTTTTCTTTCTCTCTTTTTGGCAAATACCTACCAAAGGAATCATGCTGTGAACAAGGGAAATATCTTTGTTTTCTAATCTTTTCATGTACCGCACGATATTTGTCTCAGAGTGATAGCTGGAGAACACAAAATGTGGTGTTAAGGCAAGCAGATTAGCTATACTAGCTGGTTGATCTATGCTTTAAGATAGGAAAAGCCACATAAAAAAAGATTAAAACTGAGGATATTTTTAAATACATACCAGGTACTTCTTTCCAAATCAGTACTTTATGCTTGCTAATAGGAATGCGGGTGAAAATTTTACTATTACCATTTGCTCGGAAATGCTATCAGTAAACAGGGAATATAAGGGCTGTAGTAAGTTGTTGATACTACATCCTCAAATAAAAGCTTGTACAATGTAGCAGGTTAATGGAAGAACACGTTTTTCATTTGAACAAGAGTATTGTTTTGCTCATTTATAATGTGACAGATGTCTAAAAATAGTACTAAACAGAGTGTTTCACAGTAAGAAGTGACTGTGTGAATATACCTACAAAACTGTCCTCAATTCCAGTACCAGTTTTGAAAGGAGACGCATTCGGATACCATTAAAACATCGAATATGTAGCAGTTTCACAAACCTGTTGAAAACTTGATGGGTCAAGAACTTGGAAGTTCTCTTAAATGGGGTACTAAAGATGCCTTTGGTTTCCTCGCCCATACCCTCAGCAATTAGCTCCTTTGACACAAAGAAATATGGAGTCAAACACTTTCCCAGTTTCTTTTCCCAATTTCCCTCAGAACTAGCTAGTACCACCAGCTTACCTCAAGATTTAATTAGTTCCTCAGGTCAACCCCGCCCCGGACCTTTATTAGCATACATACCAGAATACATCTACCATGACAAAGGCATTATATTGAAAATGGGTAGTGGATGTTTCAGTAGTCTTCATCTTGAAAGTACTGCTGCTGATTACTAGTGACGTGCAACAAAAATTGCAGTCAGAGAGACCATCATGTCCAAACTCTCACAAAACAAGTAACAACCTAACTGCGAGGTGCTCAAGCTGACTGAAGGGAGCGTGTCACAATCAGAAAATACCATTTCTCAGTCACATAAGTCATTATTTTCTCTTACTGCCTCTTACTTTAAGAGAGGATATGAAATTCTCAGTACTTAACAAATGGTCATCATACAGACACCCACTGTCCCCAAGAGTAGTTTTGCTTTTCTCCAAAATTTCAAAACATTAAGATAACTTAATCTGTATGATTTCTTGACTACTTACAGCTGAAGACTCACAACCAAAAATCCATAGTATGTCATCTAGGTCTTTCTCATTTACAGTTTCATCAAGTGATACTCCAATCTATGGATAAAAGCAAAGGTAATTACTCAAAGTTCTTAATTCAGAAGCATAGTGTATTTGTTCTTGTTGAGAAATAATACTCCAGAAACACAGGAAGGCAAAAACCAAAAAGAGAACCAAACCAACCAATCAATCAAATCAACTGATCCAATAATACGCAAATATCACTCACTTTATGTAATAGGTACATAAGATTTTAATTTTTTTCTCTCTCCTCTGCTAAACCATCCATGCTGGATGGCTCACAAGCTTCAAGACTTCTGATTTCACTTCTAATGTTTCTAAGTGTTTTCTATTAATCAGAAAACTCCCTGTTCTGCTGTGCCCTGACCTCTCATTCCATTTTACCGAACATATTAGACTTTGCCAAAAGTCCTTAGTGCCTACCGAAATGTGGTTTAGATTTCAATGTCTTTAAACACTGGAGGTCATCACTGGAAGTTTCCACTCTAGCCCTTAGTGGCATATTTAACATAAACAGGGATAAAATGAAAATAAAACAACTATTTTTGGAAGTAAATCACTTAGTATGTTAATTCCTTGTATTATCTTTATAACTGACTGATACAGCTGAGCAAACTACAAAAGAAGTCTTAGATATTTTGTTCTGCTTAGCACATGTAACAATTACAAACTTATTGCAGAAAATGTCATGCTGCAGAACTCCCAAAACCTTTATGCAGCTACTTACTCTGCCATCACTGTAAATCCGAAAATTTATCTTTCGAAGAGCTGCCCTGTCCATAACCTCTTTGACGGAGCATCCACACGTGATTGTCAACGTATCAAAGAACAGATCATGATGTAGCTTATGACCAGCTCGCCTGAGACCTAAACAAAAAGTAAGATAATTCATTCTATTAGCTGTATACTGTACTGTTTGCTTACACAGTACTTGCATAACACCATCAATCTCATAAGTAAATTCTTTTCTATAATAAAGCAAATTATTCCTTGTATATAGAGCTGCAAAATCATCAGCTTTTTGTGAAACATTACTTCTCATGAAATGCATCTAAATCAGATTCAGGCCTAATTAATAGTGTGGGCTATTAATTAATTATTAATATTATATTAACTACTAATTATTAATTAAGTGTTATTATTTTATAGTGCTGAGTTAATTAAGGAAGATCCTTCTGATACATCAAATTGTATTACATACAGCAGCAGAATCAGTATAGGAAAGCAGTACAGCCAGAACCACAAGACTGTAAAGAAAAACTGTATTATAGAAATGGATATAAACTGTCATGGAGCTTGTCATAACGAAGTTTAGAGACTAAATAATTTCCACAGCAGGAGAAGGTCTTCCAGCTAGACTGGCATATTCAGTTCCCAGTATTTCAGCTCTGCATAGCTCCTTATGACAGCAGAGGGAGTTATGCCAGTGGCAAAAAAACCCACCAGACCATATAGTTCACCTTCAATCATTATTTTCTACTAAAGATTGTGTGTTTTTGGTCAGATGTTAAGTTCTGGAATTTCAGTTTGCATCTTAACTGAAATGCCTCCATTTCTTTAACCTTGTTTNATATTAGTTACAAATTTTGTGTTAAAATGTTCTCTTAGAGTTGAAAGACACATGAGTTGGAAAAAAAAAATCCCCATAGTTTTATTTAAGAAGGTATAAAGATTTTTAAACAGTTCCTGCAAACATTAAATACTTGCCTTCAGCCAAGATTAGAGTAGCACTGTGTACTCGTCTTGCAATATGCTTTAATCCATCAGCCCCATGGTATACACCAAACATGGCTGCCATGTTAGCCAGAAGTGCCTAGGATTCAAATATATTTTAGGATATTATTGCTATTATAAAAGACCACTTCATGTCAGTTTAGTGGAAAGTTTCTTTAGCACCCAGGGACAACAACTCAGCTGATGTTACACATGATTATTATGTGTTGCCTGTATAACAAAAGGTAGGAAAGGGAAAATACTTTTACGAAACTGAAGCACTGATTATTAATTCAAGGTCCTTTGAAATATAGAACTGTGTCAGCAGTTAATGTGAACTTAAATACAACTACTGCAAGGAAGACTTTTGCAGACTTTCCAGTAAAGCTAGTCTCACAGAAAAATCATAGTTTAGGATTGGTACAAAACATTTATGGACTATGTCATGAGTACTAAGCAATTAAACTTCTTTTAATGTTAATAATCCCTCCGACAAATCTGGTACAACATTGACAGCATGAGCAAAGCACTGGTAGAAGCAGAGTCATACTGAAGATAGTTATTTTGGATAACTACTTTTTTTTTTTTTTTTTCCTATAAAGATAGCCCTTTGGTGATTTTTGCATCAAATTACACATACAAAAAAATCTAAGTTGTGACAGTTTGAACAAACAGTTTTAGAATTTAAGGATGAAGTACTTGTTTTTTTGCTCTGAGTGTACTACTTCAGATCATTAGAATTCCCTTCCTTTTTTTAAGAAACATCTCCTTCATAAGAACATAGCACTACTGTGTGAGACAGATGGAATTCATGGACTCCATGAATTCAGGGCTAGTATCTTTATTAAACAGATATGAACACCCTCTTTTCAAAGAGGGTTCAATTTCTCAGAGGATTCAGAACAAATGTACAAACACCCAATATTTCAATGTTCCTAATTTTTTTTATTTAAAACCCCTCAAAACTAAAGATAATTCAAATTACTGTGATGTTAGGACTATAACCCTATGGTTCAACTTATTCCCTTGTACTGCTGAAAATAAAGCATGACAAATTACCTGTGCTGTGCAGATGTTGCTGGTAGCTTTATCTCTCCTGATATGCTGCTCTCGTGTTTGCAAAGCGAGTCGGTACACTTCCTTTCCATTTGCATCTCTAAGTCATAAGCAAAAATGTTTCTTCTGTTACTTTAAATTTCAGTAATTTAAGGCATTAGGCTCCCTGCATGCTAATCTGAATCTAGTTACCTATCCTCAGGGACAGAAATGTGCTGGACAGAGTAACGTGCAAGTCATGACACCTGTGATATCACACAGAGCCACAGAATCTTTGGGGATGGAAGGGACCTTGAAAGATTATCTAATGCAACACCGCTGACAGAGCAGGATCACCTATACTAGATAACACAGAAACACATCCAGGCAGGTTTTGAATACCTCCAGACAAGGAGACTCCACAACCATCCTGCGCTGCCTGTTCCAGTGCTCCAGTACCCTCACATTGCAAAAATGTCTTCTCTTGTTTCCATGAAACTTGCTATGCCTCAGTTTTCATCCATTGCCCCTTGTCCTGTCATTGGGCACCACCAAGAAGAGTCTGACTCCATGTTCCTGGCACTCAGCCTTTATATATTTATAAACTTTACAAACAGAGGTCAACCCTCAGTCCCTTCATCTCCAAACTAAAGAGACTCAGTTCCCTCAGTCACTTGTCCTAAGGATAATCATTTCTGTGGCTCTGAAATGGACTCCCTCAAACAGTTCCCTGTCCTTCTGGAACTGAGGGGCTCAGAAATGGACACAATATTCCAAAACCAGCCTAAATGGGGCAAGGTAGAGTGGAAGGAGACCTTCTCTCCACCTACTAACTACAGCCTTTCTAATACATGCCAGAATGGCATTGGCCTTCTTGCCTACAAGAGCACATCGCTGGGTCACGATCAACCTTCCATCCACTAGCACCCCCAGATCCTTTTCCCCTTCACTGATTTCCAAGAGGTCAGTCTCCACCCTGAACTGAACCATAGGATTGATCTTTCCCAGGTGCAAGACTCTACACTTGCCCTTGTTGAATTTCAATTTCTTCTCCCTGCCCAACTCTCCAGCCCGTGCAAGTCTCACTGAATGGCAGCACAGCCTTCTGGTGTGTCAGTCACTCCATCCAGTTTGGCATCATCAGCAAAATTGCTGACAGTGCACTCTGTGCCCTCCTCCAGGTCCTTGATGAATATATTGAACAGTACTGGTCCCAATACTGGCCCCTCAGGGACTCCACTAGAAGCAGGCCTCCAACCAGATTCCCTCCCATTGACCACAACTCTCTGACTTCTTTCCTTCAACCAGTTCTCAATCCACCTCACTACCCAATGATCCAGACCACACTGCCTCAGTTTAGCCAGAAGGATGCTGTGGGAGACAGTGTCAAATGCTTTACTGAAATCAAGATAAACCACATCCTCTGCTCTACCATCATCTATCCACCTGCTTGTGTGCTCATAAAAGGCTACTGGTTTGGTTGAACATGACTTCCCTTTGGCAAAACCATGTAGACTGCTCCTATTGACTCTAATATCAGACAAGAGTGAGACTAAAGTCTATAGTTCTGTATTTTCATCATTGACTGGAAAACATTTCCAGCCAGGTTGAACACACTGTATACTACACCATACCTTGGCATATGCTTTAAAATGCCCAGATTATTGCAACTGCTTTAATTAAATATTAATCTAGGACTTAAACAGTGAGAAGGCAGCATCTTTTCTATTG
>VWZE01021292.1:41446-63158 GCA_013396675.1 Eubucco bourcierii | reverse complement strand
CTCCAACACTTCCATGTCCTTCCTGTGCTGGGGGCTCCAGAACTGCACCCAGGACTGCAGGTGGGGTCTGAGGAGAGCAGAGCAAAGGGGCACAATCCCCTCCCTTGCCCTGCTGCCCACACTGCTCTTGCTGCAGCCCAGCACACAGTTGCTGTCTGGGCTGCACTCACACTGCAGCCTCATCTTGAGCTTTTCATCACCCCACACCCCCAGGACCTGTTCCTCAGGGCTGCTCTCAGCCATTCCCCACCCAGCCTGGAGCTGTGCTTGGCATTGTGCCTACCCAGCTGCAGGAGCTTACACTTGGCCTTGTTGAATGTCCTGAGGTTGGCCTGGGCACAGCTCTGCAGCCTGTCCAGGTCCCTTTGGATGGATCCCTGCCCCCTAGCAAGTGACTGTGCCACACAGCTTGGTGCCATCTGCAAACTTGCTGAGGGTGCACTGATTCCTGTGTCCATGGCACTGAGAAAGATGTCAAACAGCATTGGTGCCAGCACTGACCCCTGAGGGAACCACTTGGCACTGGTCTCCAGTAATAATAAATAACTTGTTCTCCTGTAACAAAAATCTGCTTATGTGAACCTAGCTATGAACCCACACCAGATAAATACTAATTAAAAAATCCCCAAAGCAAAAAACCAAATAAATCCCAAACTAACCAAACAGAAGCCTTTGAACGTGAGCTTTTCTTTGTGTGCATCACTGAGTATAACCCTTACATGTGTCCACTTGGAGGTGTGCCAGAGATCTTTGCTCAGTTCTCTGAATTGGTAGGGGTGTTACTGTGTTTGTAAGGAGTGAAGCAATGCCTGAATGAGCAATCCAAATCAGCTGAAGGGCCTAACACCAGTAAGTTTCACAAATGGATCATAAGCACAGTAGAAGTTTCAAGAGCAACCAAAAAAAAGGCTTTCAGGCATATCACAGAAAAATTCAGTTTGGAAAAGACCCTCAGGATCACCAAGTCCAACCATTAACACTGCTCTGCAAGGTTCACCCTAAACCATATCCCCAAGGACCATATCCAAATGGCCTCAAGCTGTGACTGGGTAGGTTTAGACTGGACATTCAGCTGCAGCTTGAGGCCATTGCCTCTTGTTCTGTCACTAATGACCTATGAGAAGAGGCCAGCACCAACCTTTCCATGACATCCCTGCAGGTAGCTGTAGAGAGCCATGAGGTCTGCCCTCAGCCTCCTCTTCTCCAAACTAAGCAGCCCCAGCTCCTCCAGATGCACTTCACAAGATTTATTCCCCAGGCCCTTCCCCAGCTTCCTTGCCCTGCTCTGCACTCTGTCCAGCACAATTTGTGTTGCCATTTCTGGTCTCTGCCAGTCTTTGCTGCAGCAGTTCCCTGTGTGTCAGGCAGGTGCAAATGGAGAAGCACACAATTGCTGTAGGCCCATAGCCCATAGCCATGGGCTACAGACATGTAGGCATTGGCTTCAGCACTCCCTGATGGAGAACAAATCCAGTGTGTTACTGTGGAACTCCTGCAGTGTCTTCTGTGCAACATGGAGAATGCTTTGAGTAGGGTTAAATCTCCACCTCTTCCTGTGTGCAGTTGTGCTGGTTTGAGGCTAATGGGAATATTTTAATAGAGAAAATTACACTGTAGGCTGTGAAAGGAAAACAATGGTGATGTCTGCTGCACTCATAGGCTTGCTGTGATGGTAAAAAAGGGAACTCAAAACATAGATAAGTCAGTCTCTGGGGCACAGCGTCTGGATCTAGCAGCGTCTGGCTCTTTCTGCTGAATAACCTCACTAACCACTTTCCTTCTAACTCCCCTGGCTGATCCTCCAAGTTCACCTTGCACATAAGGCAAACCTTGGGGTAAGGCATAGGGGTGGGGAGAAGGTGGAAGGGTGGTTGGGAGCCCCTCCTGGGCACTCTGATGTCTGGGAGGGGAGTTGTGTTTCTGTATTCCCTTTACCTTGTCTATGTCTGTAACTATTCCTGTCTGTTGTGTCTGTCTCTGCTTGTCCATTGTGCTGAGCTGTAAATAGAGCTTCAGTCCCTAACTTCCAGCTGGCTGAGTCTAGTCTGGGGGATTTTACAAAGTGTGGAGGGGCAGGGAACTCCCAAACCATCACAGCAGTCATGTGGAACATCTTCACTCTGAATTTTTCCCCTTGTCTGATAATTGATGGACTCATGGAATTGTTTCAGTTGGGAAAACACTTTGTTATCAAGTCCAACCATTGTCTAACTCTATGTAGTCTGGAATTAAACCATGCCCTTAGCACCACATTGAAGCATCTTTTACACACCTCCTGGGATGGTGACTCAGCCCCCTCCCTGGGCAGCCTGTTGCTGTTTGATAACCCTTTCAGTGAAGAAGATTCTTACAAGATGCCCCCTAGACCTCCCTTAGTGCAGCTTGAAGATCTTTCCATAATTGCTTTATGTGAATGTGCACTGCTGATCCACTAAAGCAGAAATCATAGAATCATAGAATGTAAGGTTGGAAGGGACCTCAAAGATCATCCAGTGCCAACCCAAATGTCAATGAGAATGCTGCTGTACTTAGCTGCATGATTGTCTTGTGTTCTTCACAACTCCAGGTGGACTTTTCCTACTGATAGGTAGTTTTGCCACTTTGATTTTTGGCAGGTGTTAGCAGCCCTCTTGGCATCTTCTTTCTGCTACGTGTGGAGTTTCCTATAGAACCATCTCTGATGCTTGAACAGGTCACAGGAGCATAACTCTGCACCTTCTGAACTTGCTGTACTGTACACAACAGTAGGGATGCAGAGGGTATCCCTGGGAGGTTGCTGCTGGTGGTGTTGACCTCAGGAACATGCATGCACAATGGCAGTGGCCAATTTGTCCACGAGAACAGGTTCAGTGTGGGTGAATGTAACCTCACATCCACATGAGATAAGCTGTTTCCCTGATTGAGTGCTGTGGGAAGATTACTGTGTGCCTTCCACTTCCTCTTGCTTCCACACTGGACATAGGACAATATGCAACTGTTATTTCTTGAAATGGAAGAAACAGTCCCAAGCACAGCTCCAGGCTGGGTGGGGAATGGCTGAGAGCAGCCCTGAGGAACAGGCCCTGGGGGTGTGGGGTGATGAAAAGCTCAACCTGAGGCTGCAGTGTGAGTGCAACCCAGACAGCAACTGTGTGCTGGGCTGCAGCAAGAGCAGTGTGGGCAGCAGGGCAAGGGAGGGGATTGTGCCCCTTGGCTCTGCTCTCCTCAGACCCCACCTGCAGTCCTGGGTGCAGTTCTGGAGCCCCCAGCACAGGAAGGACATGGAAGTGTTGGAGTGGGTCCAGAGGAGGCCACCAAGATGCTGAGAGGGCTGCAGCAGCTGTGCTGTGAGGACAGGCTGAGAGAGTTGGGGCTCTGCAGCCTGGAGAAGAGAAGGCTTCCAGGAGAGCTTGGAGTGGCCTTGCAGGATCTGAAGGGGGCTCCAGGAAGGCTGGGGAGGGACTGTTGACAAGGTCTGGGAATGCCAGGACAAGGGGAATGGGTTTGAAGTGTCAGAGGGGAGATTGAAAGTGGATGTTAGGAGAAAGTTGTTTGCAGTGAGGGTGGTGAGACACTGGCACAGGTTGCCCAGGGAGGTTGTGGCTGCTCCCTCCCTGGAGGTGTTCAAGGCCAGGTTGGATGAGGCCTTGAGTGCCCTGTGCTAGTGGGAGGTGTCCCTGCCTATGGCAGGGGGTTGGAACTGGCTGATCCTTGAGGTCCCTTCCAACCTTACCATTCTATGATTCTATGAAATCCTAAATACAAGCTACATTTGAAATCCAAGCATTAGGCAAAGATTCAGAAAGGTCTTCCTAAAACCTAAGGCAGTTATGCTTCTCTTCCTGAAGGAGAAAAGTTGTTTCAAAGAAGCAATCAGTAAGAGCTGCTGCATAAATCCCAGCCTGGTTCTATTTAATCCTCTGCTAAACACACGTCAGAAATTTCTCGTGCCCTGTTAATCTTCTTCCTAGCCATAAATCTGACCAGAGATACAGACTGCTACCACATCTTTTTATAGCTCTGTCCTCCACTGACAAGAAACAGATGAGTCAGATGAACTTTTTTCACAGTGTCACATTAAGACAGCCTGGGAAGACAGAGGAAAAAGGACAGGGGTTCTGCCCGACCAGCACCTCACATTCTGGCAGCTTCCTGTTTATTCCAAAGTTTGTAGAGAAATAACCACAGCTGAAAGCCTGCCAGTGCATGGATCACCAACAGGCCACCCTGAGCACAACCTGGGGTCTGACATGCCTGGTGTGGCTGCAGGTCCCCAGGACAGCTTGGGTTTTCCCTTCAGCTACCTCTGCTCCAGCAGGGGCACCCTTAACTTTGAATGCAAAGGTGAAGCCCTCACACTGCAGCCTCATCTGGAGCTTTTCATCCCCCCACACCCCCAGGGCCTGTTCCTCAGGGCTGCTCTCAGCCATTCCCCACCCAGCCTGGAGCTGTGCTTGGCATTGTGCCTACCCAGCTGCAGGACCTTACACTTGGCCTTGTTGAATCTCCTGAGGTTGGCCTGGGCACAGCTCTGCAGCCTGTGCAGGTCCGTTTGGATGGATCCCTGCCCTCTAGCAAGTGACTGTGCCACACAGCTTGGTGCCATCTGCAAACTTGCTGAGGGTGCACTGATTCCTGTGTCCATGGCACTGAGAAAGATGTCAAACAGCACTGGTGCCAGCACTGACCCCTGAGGGAGCCACTTGGCACTGGTCTGCAGGTGGACATTGTGCTCTTGATCACCACTCTCTGTGTCCAACCACACAGCCAATTCCTTACCCAGTGAGTGGTCTCCTAGGGGGGAATTAGTTATTTTTCAGTGACTGCCTTTGCTGCAAAGCTTTGGTAACTGGTGGCTGTGGCTCTGGCTTTTGACCCCTTCCTTTAGGTATGATGAGCTGTGCTGTGATTTCAATGTACAGACAGAACATTCCCTTTAATTTACTGCAGTTGGGAATATTTTGGATGCTGGCAAAAACTAGAGTGTGTTTGTGCCCTTCCTTCAGGCCTCTCTGCCCTTTGTTGGGCCCTTCAGTGGGAATAATTTGGATCTGCTGTAGCTCTCTTTGGATGCCTAAGGCCTTTGTTTGGGACAGGTTGAAAGGAAAGCTGGCTATAGCCTCTTATCTTAATCTTGCTACAGAGCATGATGTTTGGCAGCACAGGCAATGTCATAGTCACTATTTTAGAATGAGTTTGTATGAAAACTTTGGGGGGAGGAAACCCCTTAATTTCTCTGGCTCTAGTCTGGGGCATGACAGGGCTGACTGGGTCCATTTGCTTGGACTCTTCTATTTCTAAGTGCTTATCTGAGTGTCTCATGAAGAGTGTCTTTTAAATGACACCTCAGTTGGTCTGGAAGAGCTGAGTTTTGCTGAAGCATCTTGCCTCAAACCTGTTTAGACTTCTGTTTCTGGAAGCCCTTTCCCAGCCTGGCATCCCATCAGACTCAGAATTGTTATTTCCCACCAAGCATCTTTTGAATTGTTGATGAAGCCAGAGCTGATCCCAGGCTGTAAACTGCACCTTCTGACTTCACTGAGTTAAGTGGAATGAACACAGCTCCCTGCTGAAGCTGAAAGCTGCACTCATGTAGAAATTCACTTTTTAGGTGTAGATTTTTTTTCCTAGTTCTGCAAGGTTAAATTCCTCTACCAAGGTGACATAACTTCAGCTTTGTTGCTGTATTCATGATGCAAATTCACAGTAAAACTGTGAGAGGGAGTAGGAAACAGCTCTTGAAACTTGTCTTGTTTGCATCCAGCTAAAGTTGGAGAGGCTGCCAAACTTGATAGCAAATACAGGCTGGGAAATTATATAGCAGAGATAACTAAAAGTAGAAGAGTGGGGCCTTGGCTGCCTGCTGATGCTGTTTAGCTGTGAAATGCTGCACTACTCTTCTGCCTCTTTCCAGTCTGCATGCTCCTGCTCTTTACTCAGGTTCCTCCTCCTGGTTTTTTTTTTTTTACATGATTTGAAAGATGAAAGGTAATAAGAATTGAGCATCATTTTGGGAAAGGGAGTTGTTGCTTGTTTGGTGTTTTTTGTCCTGGTTGGGTTTTCTCTTTGCTTGGATGGTGAATTTGGTTTGGAAACGTTTCTGGAAGGTTCTTGAAAGCAACATTGGGAGTTTAAGGACAGAAAAGTGATTGCAGAAGTATTCAGTTCCAGTGGGTCAGACAGCTGCTTACTGCTTAGAACTATGAACTGAAGACATGTTCCTGTTTAGCATTACTGTATCTGTCTATTAGGTGTAAGAAAATTGACCTGCACGGAGTCTATTGCGCAAGCTGGTGTAAGTTAGACTAGTCCAGGCTCTACAGACAGCTGGCAAGGTGGCTTTGCTGCTGCCAGTCCTGCGTGTGTCACTGGGGGAGGGGGAAGAGGAAGCAAGAGAGCTGTTGCAGACTCCAGCCTGGCTGCTTCCTCCTGGGTTTCCTGTGCTATCTTGGTTGGATCGGAGGGGCACAAGAGCGCTGCCGAAGCTCGTGTGCTGCGGCTGCTGTGAGTGAAGCATCGTCTTTTAAAGGCCCGGCATGCACTTTGGTCTTCACAGCTGCCTCTTCCTAGTTTCAGAAGCATTGCTGAAGTGCTCTCCAATGCTGCTTCAGCTTATGGTGTTCTGGCTTCCAAAAGCTCTGTGCCTGTCGTTGGTTCCCCAGCCTGTTCTGTACGAGGTGCGGAAAACTTTTGATGGCATCACCCAAGAGCTGAAACTTGGCAGTGCTTTGAGGCTGCCAGACTCACCTCAGTTTGAAGACAGCTTTGCTGGCTTTGGAACTCTAGGTCGATGTTCTGGCAATCTAGGCTTGCATTGCAGGCATTAGGCTTTGGGTTGTGATAGGTTGCTATGATGTGGGCTTTTAAAGGTTGCCATGTGTGTTACTTCAGAGTGTGGTTAAGCTGTGTGCTTACTGTGAGATCTGTGGGAGTATAGATAGCTAGCTGTCATTTCCAGAGGGGGAAAGATTACTCTAGCTCATTGTTGTCAGGAGCTATTGTGTGCAGTCAGGATGTCCTGGGGAAAGAGCCTGCATGCTTTAAAGTTGATGTTAAGCACATCAGCATTCCAGGGCTAGTAAGCTAGAAGGAAGCTGTTTGTATTCCATGCGATTGCCGAGACTGTGGACAACCTTTTTTTGGAGAGAAGAGTTGGTTCTGTGAGAATGGAGACTGGTTGTCCCCGTCGGGATGGATGCTGAGGACAAAGGATTGCTCTGGTGCCCGAGCCGCAGAGCTTAGCACAACTCTTGCCGGAACAGGAAGGCAGAGCCAAGCGGCGCCGCTCCTTTAGGCAGAGCTTGTTAATGTCTCCTTGGCAAAGCCAAAGAAGAGCTTTCTCTGAAGGCACTGCAGCTGCTGAACCCTGGAGAGCCTCAGTGGTAAGTGCTCTGAACGTGCAGACAGTTTGCATTGCTTCCTTTCCGAAACAGCCTGCGGGTCATAGCAGCACTCAAATGATTTTTCCAGTCGCTAGGGGCTGCTGATCAATAGATCCCACAGTACCTGTTGGTGCCTAATGGTCTGGAACGCAGTGCTTAGGCTTACAAGCAGCATAGTATCTGGAAAGCTGAGGCTTTGTTTTCAACTGATAGCGATTTCAACCAATAAAAAGATCCACTGCTGCTTGCAAAGCTGTTGAAAGATGAATGCCATCTGAAGAGCTGTACCACATCTTGTTTCAGAGGAACCAGAGGCACTGTTTGCTGGAACTGCAAAGTGTAGGGGAATGAAGAGGAATGGGAAGCCTTAGTCCAGCAGTGAACTGTGGCAACAGAAACTGTTAACATTTGTGCAGTGCAAAGCTTGCTTCCTTTTCTTTTTTTTTTTCTTTCTCTGTAGGTTTATTACAACAATTTTTTTCTAGATCTGCAAGCTGTTGTGACAGTAGCTGTGATGTAGAGAAATAGATGTGAGAAAAATGTTGATCAGGCCTGTTGGCATAGTCCATAAAAAGGAATGGATTCCTCTGTGTTAATTCACTGGTTAAAAACTTTTCCTTTCACAGAGGAAGTCTGGTGGGGGAGCAGATGACTGACTGTACTTTCTTTGTTACCCATTAGTGTTTAGGCACCTGGCAGGAAGTTTTGGAATACTTTTAAAAGTCTATTTCTTCAACTGGCTAAGCAAAGAGGACTAGAGTGGGCAACATTTGAGTGGGGTTTTGCTGTTGCTACTTTCTGAAGCAGTCCATTATTTCCACCTTGAAGTGTAAAGATCCCCAAAGTACCATTGTCACAGACCTTGCCAAAAGGGAGCGTGGGGTGATGAGCTGTGTCTGTCTTGTTGGAGTGTCTGAAGCAGATGCCAGTCAGTGCCACCTGGGCATCTGGGCAATGAGGAACATTGCCTTGTGTAGAAACCTCTAAGCTTCCAGAAGAGAAATACTGCTGTGAAAATCACTTCTCACAGTGCAGAGAGCTCAGCTGCAGCTCCAAGGAGTGCTTGTGACTTCTTTACAGAAGATTTCCCAGTTGCGTGCGGTTTAAGAGTGAAGTTGGAAGCAAAGTGGTTGTGCTTTTATCTCAGCTGCCTTCCCTTGTCCACTACTTGTTATGAGAAGCTCTGGAGAGATCCTTCTTCTTGTCTCCTTACTCCAGTTAGTCGTGGAAAGGTGTGAAAGGCTCCTTTGTGATACGCTAAATACTTGAGCAGCAGTTCTAAGCATCTGTCTCACCAAGGAATGGGCCTCTGCCCTACTTGGAAACAGCAGCAGTTATGCTGACTTTATTCCCCAGCTGAGGGGCTCTTGCCAGACCAGGGAGCTAATGATTAAAGGCTTTTGCAATGGCTGCCACCTTTTGATAGCTTTGTTTGTCTAACCTCGAGCCAGAAACCCTGTGTTCTGGATGGAGACATGGGATTGCATACAGCTGGGGGCAGGGGGGTGCACTTCCATAAACTACTGCTCTTACTCTGGCAGGGGGCTTGGACTTGAAGATCTCCAGAGGTCCCTCCCAACTCCTAACATCCTGTGATCTGTTCTGAATTCTAATGTTTCTGCCCAGAAAAGAAAGGGTTGTGAGCTGCTCTGTGATGTCGCTGCTGCTGCTGCTGTGTAATGTGGTTCTTGCTGATTAAATGCCTGTTTTCCTCTTTCTCTGACCATACCATCATGTTCCCACATAAAGCTGCTTCTTAAGTAGGAAGATATAGGAAGTGAAAAAGTAATCAGTTTCTTTGGAGGAAGCATCTGGGTTGTGATCATTCCTGTACCGCCTGCCTTCCTCGTAGTGTTCTTTAAAGCTGGTTTGTGCGCTTTTGGTTTGGTTGGTCGGCTTTTTTTCCCCAGTGGTTTGGAAGAGGATAATGTTGCTGTTCTGTAGGAAATCTTGTGCATTAAAATTTGTCTTTAGGCCTGGTAAACCTGCTTGCTCGACCTCACCTTTCACCCTTGTGCTGCTTTGAGGCTAATTTGGAATATTTTAATAGAGAAATTTACACTATAGGCTGTGAAAGGAAAACATGGTGATGTCTGCTGCACTCATAGGCTTGCTGAGATGGTTAAGAGAAGAAACTAAAACATAGATAAGTCAGTCTCTGGGGCACAGCGTCTCGGTCTAGCAGCTTCTGGCTCTTTCTCCTCTCTACTGAGTAACCTCACTAACCACTTTCCTTCTAACCCCCCTGGCCCATCCTCCAGGCTCACCTTGCGTGTAAGGCAAACCTTGGGGTAAGGTACAGGGGTGGGGAGAAGATGGAAGGGTGGTTGGGAGCCCCTCCTGGGGTCTCTGATTTCTGGGAGAGGAGTTGTGTTTCTGTATTCCCTTTAACTTGTCTATGTCTGTAACTATTCCTGTCTGTTGTGTCTATCTCTGCTTGTCCATTGTGCTGAGCTGTAAATAGAGCTTCAGTCCTTAACTTCCAGCTGGCTGAGTCTAGTCTGGGCCATTTTACAAAGTGTGGGGAGGCAGGGAACTCCCAAACCATCACAACCTTTTTGTTTTTGTTTATCTTATTAGCAGTGAACTTCAAAGAAGTTAAGGAAGAGAACAAGAGGGAACTCTTCAGTGAAGTATTTTCTTCTATTGAAACGTTGGCATTCACCTTTGGAAACATGTAAGTTGGAGTCTGGGAGGGGTGTTTAAAGAGCTGGTTGGAAAAGAGCTCCTTGGAACTGAGCTCCTTGGAACTCAATCAAATTGAGGCTAAACAATAACAGCAACTGCTTTACAATTAAGCACATCCAGAAGAGTTGTGCTGCTCTGTTGGGGTGGTTTGTTTGTGTTTCTGGACCAGGGAAATCATAGAATCATAGAATGGTAAGGTTGGAAGGGACCTCAAAGCTCATCTAGCTCCAACCCCATGCCCTAGGCAGGGACACCTCCCACTGGTACAGGTCACTCAAGGCCTTGTCCAACACCTCCAGGGAGGGAGCAGCCACAACTAAGACTGCTTCTAGAAATGATTGGCAGAACTTTGAAAGCTTATTAGAAACACTGCCTGAATGTTAGTTCTCGAGGTTCTGGAGCTGGTTGGTGAGGTAAGGCAATGAAGTAACCCCATTCTGTTTTCTTTTTTCTGGCAGTGTGTCAGACTTCCTTATGGGAGATGTAGACAATGGCTCGTCACTGGGGCTTCCTGTATCTCGCCGAAGTCGGGTAGGCTAAACCTGCCAAATGATAGCTTTTAGAGCTTTTCATTTCCACTGAAACTCTGCATCCTAAAGCTGGGCCACTTGGAGTCTGCTGAGTGAAAAAAACCCAAAGATTAACCCCATGACAAGAAAAAGGCTTTCCGAGTTTCAGCTGTGTGCTGCTTTGAGGCTAATTGGAGTATTTGAATGGAGAAAATTAGCTGATAGGCTGTGAAAAGCAAACGGTGCTGATGGCTGCTGCACTCATAGGCTTGCTGAGATGTGTATAAGAACAAAGACACATACATAACACAGACAGAAAGTCTCCTCTCTAGCTGCTGGCTTGGTCTGGACCTCTCTGCTAGCCTAACTAAGCACTTTCCTTCTAACCTCCCTTGCCCATCCTCCAAACTCACCTTGCTCGAAAGGCGGACCCTGGGGTAAGGCAAAGGGGTGGGGAGAAGGTGGAAGGGTGGTTGGGAGCCCCTGCTGGGAGGGGAATTGTGTTTCTGTATCACCTTTAACTTGTCTATAGTAATAGTCTGTAACTATTCCTGTCTGTTGTGTCTGTCTCTGCTTGTCCATTGTGCTAAGCTGTAAATAGAGCTTCAGTCCTTAACTTCCAGCTGCCTGAGTCTAGTCTGGGGGATTTTACAAAGTGTGGGGGGGCAGGGAACTCCCAAACCATCACAAGATACTTGAAAGCAACCTCAGTTGTAAAGGGCAGTGATGATTCAGTGGTTAGGCTCTGATGGGAACCTTATGACCTGCTGTCACTGTGCTCCAGAGGGTTTGTAATTGGTTACCTGGAAAGGACTAAATACTTTAAATACTCCAGAGATTTGCATGCTGAAGCAGTTAGAACAGACCTGTTAGACCTAGGAGCAAAAGGGTTTGATGGCCTCTCTTTTGGCTTTTGAAGACTGATGTTCATCACAAAATGACCTTTTCTTCTTCCAGAGCCTGGTTAATGCTGTCCCTATTTCAAAAGCAGTTCACTAAGAGCACTGAAATAGTACTATCAACATCCTGTAGGCAGGCAAAAGAAAACAGGAGCCTTTTACAGCTCCCCTTTAAACACTTGCCAGTTGAGATGAAAAATGCTGACTACCAAATTCTGAGTTCTGTGCACGCAGCAGCAAATTTCCCAGAGAAATCAAATTCAAAGCTACTTGCAAGGGAGATGCAGTTGGTGATTGGTGTGTGTGGTACCCTAAGGTGTAAGGAGTTGCAAAGTTTTAGGCTGTGGGGTCTTTTAAAAGCTTTGTTGGCATGTGCTTGAAGCTGAGCATTCCTGCACACAACAACCCAGTGCAGCTACAGCTGAGCAGTAGCCTGTTCAACCTTTCAGTGTTTGACAGGTGGATGGTTACACAAGTTCCACTTAGGTGCTGCAAAACTCATCTTTGCAAACAAGGTGGAGGGGAAGGAGGCTGCTGGGAAAACCTGTTCCAGCAGGCTTGCTGCTGAGATAAAAGAGAAGGCAGCAACTCATGTAACTCAAATGAGGTGATTTGAACAAGTATTGTTTGGGAGAATTATTTCAGGAGCCAGAAGTAAAGTGCTGAATTTACCAACCTAATTTGGCTTTGCAATGCAAGTGTGTTCCTGTGGAGCAAGGAGGTCCCTTCTGTTGCACGGTGAACTGAATGAATACTTGGCTAAATAGATAATCTCTCTCACCATGGGGAATAGGGGAAGACCAAGGGGAAAGAACAGTTTAGAAAATTCTGGTTTGGATGCTTCAGCTTACATCTAAGAGCCCTGTTTTTGGTAGTCATTTGCGTTGCCTGATGTGGAGGGGAACAATTACAAGTTTTGGAGTGTGAAGGATAATCTGAGGCAACTTCTGTCTTACAGAATCATAGAATGGTAAGGTTGGAAGGGACCTCAAAGATCATCCAGTTCCAACCCCCTGCCACAGGCAGGGACACCTCCCACTAGTACAGGGCACTCAAGGCCTCGTCCAGCGTGATGCTGATCACCTCCAGGGAGGCTGTGGGGCACAGAATCAAAGATCACATTCTGTGCTTCTGTGCCCCACAACCTCCCTGGGCAACCTGTGCCAGTGTCTCACCACCCTCACTGCAAACAACTTCCTCCTAACATCCATTTTCAATCTCCCCTCTGACACTTCAAACCCATTCCCCTTGTCCTGGCATTCCCAGACCTTGTCAATAGTCCCTTCCCAGCCTTCCTGGAGCCCCCTTCAGATCCTGCAAGGCCACTCCAAGCTCTCCTGGAAGCCTTCTCTTCTGCAAGCTGCAGAGCCCCAACTCTCTCAGCCTGTCCTCACAGCAGAGCTGCTGCAGCCCTCTCAGCATCTTGGTGGCCTCCTCTGGACTGGCTCAAACAGTTCCATGTCCTTCCTGTGCTGGGGGCTCCAGAGCTGCACACAGTTTACACATGTAAGTGCATTTCCATTCAGGCAAATAAATACACATCTGACAGATGAAGCATTTCACTTTGATTTGCAGAGAACAGTTTGGAGGCCACCAGGAGTGAGTGCTAGGAGGAGTTAGATGCAAATTAGTTCAGTAGGTGTATTAACTCTGTTCGGTGTGTACCTTCATTGGCTGAAGATAGCAGCTAGCTGTATCTCAGAAAGGTTAGAGCATAGCATTTTGGTGGAATTTAAAATGTAAATGCACTGAGGGTTAATTAAAGAAAGCTATTTTAATTGGTTGTTAAATTATGGACCTCTCTAACTGAGCTGTTAAGGATTGCTTTAAGTGATGGGGCCGGGAGCTGATCATGCTTCTCTTCACTGCAGGGAAGTCTGCATTCTTTAGCTCAGACATTCCACTTGGAAGCTGAAGTTTAATGATGTGTGTGCTCCCTCTTAGCAAATGTAGTAGTTCTTATTTCAGTCTTTGCAGTAAAACCAGAAGTACGAGGTGGAAGCAAAGATATATTTTAATTAAAACCAGAATAGCTTCAGAATATATTGGAAAAGACAAGACAGACATGGTTTGCATTTCATCATTCAAACCCTTTCAGTAATATTCAGTGCTGTGGACATCTGAGAGCATAATAATCTGGACTCTTGTGTGCAATTCTGCAGCCCCCAGCACAGGAAGGACATGGAAGTGTTGGAGTGGGTCCAGAGGAGGCCACCAAGATGCTGAGAGGGCTGCAGCAGCTGTGCTGTGAGGACAGGCTGAGAGAGTTGGGGCTCTGCAGCCTGGAGAAGAGAAGGCTTCCAGGAGACCTTGGAAGTGTCTGAAGGGGCCTCCAGGAAGGCTGGGGAGGGACTATTGACAAGGTCTGGGAATGGCAGGACAAGGGGCAATGGGTTTGAAGTGTCAGAGGTGAGATTGAAAGTGGATATTAGGAGGAAGTTGTTTGCAGTGAGGGTGGTGAGACACTGGCACAGGTTGCCCAGGGAGGTTGTGGAGCACAGAATCACCCAATGTAATCTTTGATCACATTGTGTGATTCTGTGCTCCACAACCTCTCTGGAGGTGTTCAAGGCCAGGTTGGAGGAGGCCTTGAGCGACCTGTGCTAGTGGGAGGTGTCTCTGCCTATGGCAGGGGGTTGGAACTGGATGATCTTTGAGTTCCCTTCCAACCTTCCCATTCTATGGTTCTATAATAAAGGGGAAAGATAAAATATTCAACATGAGTGCAGGGATTTGCCTCTATCAGGATGAAAGTTCTTGGTTAGTGGGGGTAAAAAGGCAGAAGAGACTGGTTAGCCAGCATCAATGGGATGAGCTCCAACAAGGCCAAGTGCCAGCTCCTGCACTTGGGTCACAACAACCCCAAGCAATGCTCCAGGCTCGGGGCAGTGAGGCTGGAGAGCTGCCTGCAGAAAGGGACCTGGGGGTTGTAATGGACAAGCAGCTGAATATAAGCCAGCAGTGTGCTCAGGTGGGCAAGAAAGCCAAAGGCATCCTGGCTGGGATTAGAAATACTGTGGCCAGCAGGAGCAGGGAGGGGATTGTGCCCTTGGACTCATCTCTGGTGAGGCCACAGCTCGAGAGTTGTGTTCAGTTTTGGGCACCTTGATACGAGAGAGATGTGGAGGTGCTGGACCCAGTGTAGAGCAGGGCAAGGAAGCTGAGGAATAAATCTTGTGAAGAGCATCTGAAGAAGCTGGGGATGGTTAGTTTGGAGAAGAGGAGGCTGAGGGCAGACTTCATGACTCTCTACAGCTCCCTGAAAGGAGGGTGTGGAGAGGTTGGTGCTGGGCACTCCTCACAGGTCATTAGTGATAGAACAAGAGCCTCAAGCTGCCCCAGGGCAGGTTTAGACTGGACAGTAGGGAAGATTTTTTTTCCCAGCAAGAGTGGTCTGGCACTGGAATGTGCTGCCCAGGGGGATGGTGGAGTCACCAACCCTGGCTGTGTTTAGAGGTGGTTTGGCTGTGGTGCTTGGGAATATGGTTTAGGGTGAACCTCGCAGAGTAGGGATCTGGGTTGGACTTGGTGATCCTGAGAGGCTTTTCCAACCAGGATGATTCTGTGATGCTTGTGAAGCTGAGAAATGAAATCTCTCTCGAATTCAGGCTGCTTCAGTTGTTTCTAGGCTCATTAGAGTGATTAAGTGGATGCTGCAGAGGGCAAAGCTCTAGAGGTGAAGTTCTGATAATGAGTTGTAGGACCTAAGTAAAAGTAATCCTCCAGGTGCTTGCAGTGAGTGGGATGGATGGAGGAGTGAGTGCTGATCAGCTCTCCTAGCAGCATGCCTCAGGTACTGGGAAGGAGCAGTCAGTTCTCAGGACTCAAGTTCTCCTGTTCTCATAGAATGGGAAATAATTGTTAGGACCAGAACTTATAAGTGCCTCCTGAGTTAATATAAAGTATGGGGGTTTTTTCCCTCCTATTTATTCTTCCCCAAAAAATCTTTATGCCACTTGAACATCAACTTGAAGTCAGTAATATTCAAATCAGAGCTGAATCTGGGAATGTTAACTGAGTGCAGCTTGATCTATCTCTAAATCAGATTGCTATTTTTACTGTTTGGTTGGTCGATGGCTTTGGAACTAAGCTGTTCTTTAGGCTGTAGTTCGATTCTGTTCTATTGAACTGATCATTAACACCTCGCATGCTTGTGTCTGTGGGAGAGCTGATTTTGCTGTGAAACAGTGATTGAGGGATGGGTGTGGTGTAGAATTGGTGTCCTTTTACATTTAAAAGGAGGCAAGCCCCAAGCAAAATAGAAAAAACAATTCCACAAACAACAACAAAAAATCTCAAGCACAACATCACCACCTCCCAAAAAGAACCCCACCAAGCAAACCCCCCAACTGAACAAAAAAGAGCTGTTTGCACCATTGCTACTGTGCTCCATTCTAGCTTTAAGTGTGAAAATACAACAGCAACAGTCTGAAATGGAAAGAAGCTGTTCTTGTCAAGCTGAAGGCTGCTTTGCAGATATTTCGCAGTCCTTGCCTTCTCCCTGCTTACTGCTTCAGAGCTTTCAAGAGTAGTTTGCTAATTGGAAGTGATGTAGGATTGTGTTGCCCTTGTGTTTTAAGGGGGTGGTGGTTACCAGGTAACTATGGGATTACATTTGTTCAGGCTTTACTGATGCTTAGCAAGTGCTGCTGCTCAGCTCTTGTGCCTACAGTGCTCCCCTGTGAGTAATTTAGGAGAAATCATAGAGTCACAGAATGGTGAGGTTGGAAGGGACCTCAAGGATCATCCAGTTCCAACCCCCTGCCATAGGCAACCTCCCACTAGCACAGGTCACTCAAGGCCTCATCCAACCTGGCCTTGAACACCTCCAGGGAGGGAGCAGCCACAACCTCCCTGGGCAACCTGTGCCAGTGTCTCACCACCCTCACTGCAAACAACTTCCTCCTAGCATCTGGTTTCAATCTCCCCTCTGCCACTTCAAACCCATTCCCCTTGTCCTGGCATTCCCAGACCTTGTCAATAGTTCCTCCCCAGCCTTCCTGGAGCCCCCTTCAGACACTGCAAGGCCACTCCAAGGTCTCCTGGAAGCCTTCTCTTCTGCAGGCTGCAGAGCCCAAACTCTCTCAGCCTGTCCTCACAGTAGAGCTGCTGCAGCTCTCTGCATCCTGGTGGCCTCCTCTGGACCCACTCCAACAGTTCATCACTTGACTCCCTTGAGGAAGCAACACATAATTGTAGTGGCTTGTAGAAGAGTGTCTTATGTACATGACATAAGGTCTGTGTGGATGTTTTTTAAAAGATGAGTAAGGATCTAAGAAAAATTGTTTAGCAAATGAGGTCCCTATTTAACTCCTTCATGACAACCTTCCAGGGTTCTTGTCTGGAAGGTACATAACATTTCCTTGCTATGGATTGTGTCTCCATTGGCAGCTGTGGGAGCCTTAAGTGAGAGGGAGGCACAGCAGAGCTTGTTGCTTTATCTGCAGAGGAGAGGGGCAGATGATGCCATTTATTTTGTTAGCCTGTCAGTTCTAGTGAGAGCTTTTCTTTGCTAACTTAATGCTTTGTTTTTCTTGTGTCAGTCTTTTGAGAACCTCTCTGTGGAGTCTGGGGGTTCACTGCACGAAAGGGATTATGTTCAAGGTAGGGAATGCATTTACTGTGAATGAACACTGTTCTCTGTGTCCATCTTCTAAGATGTTTATAAATAAGGTCTCTGTCCCTGTGACACCTGTGCTGCCCTTGGAAATGTCACTGTGAAAAAAGAATTGGTCTTGCCGGGTCGGAGGGCAGGGGGAAGAACCAAGCCCCAAAGCACTCCCCGTTGTCATCAGCTGATGGGTGTTTTGTGGGGTCCCTTCCTTTCAGAAAGCTGTGCTGACCATATGACTTGCAGATAAAATACTGTGACCCTTTAATGTGTTCTAAACTCTCTGTCGCTCCTGTTTAGAATCAGCTGGCATTAAAGACCAGCTCAAGATCAGAGCTGCTTAAGCATTGGCAGTTGGCTAACACTGACTGTGCTGTGGGTGTGTGGTCACACCTGCAGCTCACTTCTTTGTGTTCCTTGCTTTCTCTTCAGGCCATCTTCGAGCAGAGGAGGTGGATAGCATGCTCCTGAGAAACGACACTGGAATCGAATCGGCGCTGTCCTATGCTAAAGCATGGTCAAAATATACCAAGGACATAGTTGCTTGGGTAGATAAAAAGCTTAGCTTGGGTGAGTGGCTCTTTCTGGCATTTAATCAGCTTTGTCGTGAAGAAATGAAGTCTGTTGTCAGGCCTCTGTGCTGCAGACTGTCAGTAATGTGATTTCTGAATTAGTAGCTGTTCCCTTGCAGTGAGCAGAACTATCATTACAGGTCTGTAGCACAGTGCAGGTGGCCCCCTCGGGAGCCTGTCTGCCAGAAGAGGAACGTGAAAAGCATAGAGCATGTGGTACAATTATCAGTGTAAACTCTGACTGCACTTTATTTTTACAGAAGTGGAGTGTGCTAAAAACTTAGCCAAAATGGCTGAAACTGCTAAAGCTGTTGTGGGCCACCAGGTGAGTACAAGTACACCTTAGGGACTTCAGTGTCAAGTCTGAAATGCTTCTGGGCAAGGCTTCCAATACACCACACCACAGTCGTGTTGAGGAATGGATTTTTAAGTTGATACAGAATGGATTTGTATTGTAAATCCCTACTTAAGAGATCTGCTGTGCTTTGTCTTCCCATCTCCCAGGGAAAGGCAGATAAATAATTGTTTGCTTGTTGGCATTGCAGAATGGCTTTGTAGATTACACTTTGCCTCAGGTTTGGTTTGAAGTTGCAGACTTCTCTTTCAGAGTGCTTCCCTAGTAAAGTGAAAAGGAGCTGAGAAATCAGCACTTTTCTCCATTTGCACTTAGTTCTGACTTCCATGCACGCTTCAGTGCCTTACTGGATTTAGTTACACCTGCCTCAGTTCTGCAGACATCTGGAATGTCAATGTCCCTCTGCCTCCCCTAAACCTGAACGTTTTGTTCCATGTGGTTTTCAGGATTTTATGCCATTCCAATCCATATTCATCACCGCGTTTCAAAATGATATCGAGAACAATCACCTGTGGCAGCAAACAGCTTCTGCTCTGCAGTCTAGCAAATTTGTGCAGGTAAACCTAAAGAAAAAGAGCAAGGGAATGTAGGGATTTTAAAAGCTTTGGGACAGCACAGGTTATGCAAAAGACTTTGCAGCTTACAAGCCTTTTATGTACTCCTTTGTTTCCCATCCAGCCTCTTCTTGGAAGGAAAAACGAGTTGGATAGACAGAGGAAAGATATCAAGGAGCTTTGGCAGCGAGAGCAGAAAAAAATGGTTGGTGTTTCTTTCACCTCTCAAGGTGTTCAATCAAAAATCCCTCAGAAGGGTGAAACTTTCAGACTAGGCTGCTAGGCCCTTAAATTCCGATGTAGAGCCTGTAGAGCTTGCTGGCTGTAGCGTGTAGCTGCGGTTGGTGACGTACGTTAGTCGCGGTAGGTTTTCTGTGGCTTTGGACTGCAGCCTACAGCCCTGTCCAGAACAGGTCTTTCAGCATCACATTAACTGGAGGATTAAAATAGCTCATTCTTTTGCGGCATTCTGCAGCAAGAGCTGGAAGCTGCACTGAGGAAAACCAAGCTGCTCTACACACAGCGTCAGGACGAGTATGAAAAGGCTAAATCCTGCACTGCTCGTGCTGAAGAGGAACATCTTAGCTTGAGTGGAAGCTTTGTGAAAGACTTCAGCAAGCAACTGGAAAAAAAGCGGAGGCTGGAAGAGGAAGCACTTCAAAAAGTAAGAGGTTTGGTTCCTTGCTTTAAAAGATGAAGCTGTGCTGCGTTCCTGCTTTCCCAGCAGCAGCAGCTGAGCAGCCGCTCTGTCTGTAGCTGTGGTGCTGTTAAGGCTTGTGGTCCACCAGTGCTTTACCCTTGTGTTTTCTCTAGGCTGAAGAGGCCAATGAACACTACAAAGCAAGCATGGCAGAGGTTGAAGAAAAAAGAACTTATTTGGAAAGCTTTAAAAGCGATGTCTTAGCGCAGCTTCGGAAGCTTATTTACCAGTGTGATGATACTCTGAAAGCTGTAAGCATCCTTTGTGAAAGAGGTTTGGCACAGATCTGTTGTTAAGGCTCAGAGCAAGTCCCATCTGTAGTGCTAACTGCTTAAACCAGAGAACTTTCAAAGGCCAATAGAAAAACCAGGAAAACTTGTAACCTTTGTGGTGGTCTTTTTCTGTTTGGAGCTTTTCACAACCTGGGGAGAGAGGATGTTGTACATCTTGAGTGGGTTTGGTATTTTTAATGAGCTGATGCCTTGCAAGAATTCCCTGACTACACCATTCTGCTGAAGTCTCTCTAAGAGTGTTGATGCAAGTGCTATTACTGAAGAGCACAGCTCTCATTACTGTTAATTCCTTCAGTTCATTAGCAAAGAGGTTTGGCTCCAGCACAGAATGTACACCGGTGTGTGCAGCATGGAGCCTGCAGCCTGGGTTACTGCACTGCCTGTTGTAACTGATGCATGTGAGTGAGCGGAAGGTTGTCAGAACTGTCTGTCTACACACAGACTTTAAGCAAAGCTTCGAGTGCATTGTGCCCATAGATGTGTACTTTCATTTTTTATGACAAAACAGATGATTTCATGCTGGGGTGAGAGCTGGGGAAGGAAAATACAACACACCCCAAAACACACACTCCCTCCTCATGCAACCCAAAAAACAACCCACAGGACCAAGACTGGTAGACAAACTTGTCAGTTCAAGTGTTACCTGAACTGTAAACTACTTCGCAGCCCCATGGCCGAAGCAGCAGCCAGGCAGTGTCCCCTTCTCTGGTCTCTGTCTTGTGACAAAATATTGTAGAAGTTTTAGGTAACTTAACAAAGAAAACATTCTGTTGGGACAGGGAGTTTTGTCTCAAGATCATATGGAGCTCATGTGAGTTTCAACTCCAATTACTTCATCCTTGTAGTGGTGACTACAGATTTCTCCAAAGCATGATAAAGCCTTTTTGGTAGCATGGTTGTGATTATCTTGGTTAACCCGAAGTGGGAAGTCACTGGAACTGCCCCTGCTACCTGTGGGACTCAGTTGTACAGAGAGGAGAGGACTACCAGTATCTTCATTAGAGGTGAAGCTTTCAGGAGTGTTGGCCAAAGTCCATCCCTACAAATGTTGCTTCTCTTTTCTAGGACTGTTCTTGGACTTTTTTCTTTGAAACAGTTTTCTGTTGGGGATGTTAATTTGGGTTGAGCAAAGTGCAAGTGAAATACCTAGTATATAACCTACAAATAATGTTTGGGCTTTTTTCTTCCCTATCCACCAGGCAACAGTTAATCTGTTTCAGCTGCAGCACGCTCAGGTTGTGTCTCTTCCTGTTAACTGCCAGTCCCTCTGTGAGAGTGCCAAACTCTATGACCCTGGCCAGCAGTATTCAGAATTTGTGAGAAGCTTGCCAAAGGAAGATGTTCCCATCGAATCGGGCTCTTTTGAGACCCGCGGTTCCCATGTTGATGGGTGAGTCCCAAACTACGGATTTTTGTTTGCTTGGTTTAGAATTTAATGCTGGCAAACATCTCTAACAGTAACCCAGGGATTCTGAAGGAATTACATCTTTCACCATTCTCTGTTTCTTTTGACTCCATCTGTTGGTCAATTAGATCTGATGTTGACATCAGAACCTGACTTTAAGTGCTGAGGCAACACATCCTCTTGCTTAGTACAGGGCCTTGCTGCAGCACTGACCCCACAGCTGGCCAAGGACTGGCTCCTGGCTGTTCCGGTGCAGGCACTGCTTAGCATAGGAATTGAATCTTGCCTGCTCTGGTGTGGAGCAGTACTTGACCATCACTTCAGAAAGTCCAAGGAGGTCACTGTCCTCTCCTGCAGACCTTGCTGCTGCAGGACTTTTCTTCGCAGTGTTTACTTCTCATAGCTTTTTGGCAGAAAGTGTTTCCTGTGATACAAGGTCTCTGCGTTACCGTGGCTGCATCGGCTGGTTTTCCCCAGCCCCTGTTTGAATGGCAGGTTTGACTGTTTCCCCCTGAATGATCCAGCTGATGTGGCAGCAAAGTCAGCATGCCAAATGCTTCTCCCCTTTAACTTGGTGTGAAATGTCCTGTGGCAGCGCAGGCGCAGGGTGTGCGTGGCGGGCACGGCGTGTGCGTGGCGGGCACGGCGTGTGCGTGGCGGACACAGGGTGTGCGTGACGGGCACAGCGTGTGCGTGGCGGGCGCAGGGTGTGCGTGACGGGCACGGCGTGTGTGTGGTGGGCGCAGGGTGTGCGTGGCGGGCACG
>VWZE01021292.1:18522-38279 GCA_013396675.1 Eubucco bourcierii | reverse complement strand
GCAGGCAAAGGTGTGACTGTGCAGGCAAAGGTGAGACTGTCCAGGCTTGGCAAAGGTGTGACTGTCCAGGCAAAGGTGTGACTGTCCAGACTTGGCAAAGGTGTGACTGTCCAGGCAAAGGTGTGACTGTCCAGGGTTGCCAAAGGTGTAACTGTCCAGGCAAAGGTGAGACTGTTCAGGCAAAGGTGAGACTGTCAAGGCTTGGCAAAGGTGAGACTGTCCAGGCAAAGGTGAGACTGTCCAGGCTTGCCAAAGGTGTGACTGTCCAGGCTCTGAAACTCTGTTTCTTGCGCCTCAAAGCTTTTACATACGTACTGTGATTTTTATTTTAGTTTCTTTTACTGTGCTGTATGTTTGTGTAACTTCTGCAATATCCTCTTGTTCTGAGTCTTTAACTAGAATGTGCTGTTGTCCCTGACCTTTGGAATTTGTGGATTTTCCTTTCCAAAGTGACCCGAGGGCCACCACCCTTCAGATCGTGGTCAGTTGGCAACCAGAGTGGAGGGATGTGCAGCGACTCCGAAAGTGCGGGAGGAAGCAGCGAGTCAAGATCCATGGATTCTCCATCTACCAGCCCAGGTACAGTTCCTCTCACTGCTGTACTAATTTGAAGTCCTCTTTCAGTTGTGATGTGAGTAAGACATTGTTGTTAGTGTTGCACAGAGCCTGCAATGGCAGTATCCGTCTGGGTGGAACTGATGCTTACAGCTTCCTGAAAATCTTTCTCATCTGCTAGGGGATTTTAAAAGACGACTTCCCCGAACACCTTCCACTGGTACTATGTCCTCTGCAGATGATCTTGATGAAAGAGAGCCACCTTCTCCTTCAGACTGCGGTAATGTTGCTTCTATACCTGAAGTGCCCAAAAGACTCTTTTTGCTGTAGGGTGAGGCTTTGCTTTTCCACGTGCTGTGAGAGGCTGTGCATACCGGCAGCATTGCCTTGCGATGCGGCACGTATCCACTGCAGCCCCAGAGATGAAAAGTCATGTTCAGGTCGTTGTGGTGAAGTGGTGCAGAATTGTCCTCACACAGCCTTTCAACATTTTCTAGCTTCTTCACCCTCCTGAGTTAAGCAAAGCAACCATTAAACGTTCCCTTCAGACATTTACATTGCAGATTAGCCGTGTGCAACTGAGGTATACAAGATCGCTTCTAAACTTGGAAGGGAAATGCATAGTTGCAGAGAGTTGGTAATTGGCAAATTGGAGAAAAAAAAAGTGGGCCCAAATGTTTAGGGTAATGAGCTCTTACTGTTGTCAGCTTAGATAAACAAGTTTGTAATGTCTGTCCCAGATTGGAGCAGACACTTCTCATGCTCATGTTTGGCTGTATGAAGCCAGTGTTGCCACAGGTAGTGGAACCTGAATAACTGGAATGTCAGGCACAGATCCTTGGAATGTCTGCAGAGCTTACAAACTAGTTCAGAAATACCTGTAGCACTGCTCACTGAAGCACTTAGGGGACTTTTCAGGTAGTTCTTGCCTCCTAAATGTATACTTTGCCTTCTAGGAATCAGCCTGTAGTTAACACTGCTTTAGACTCATGTTTAAATCATGGCAACATGATAATGAATGCAAACTGTCACTTGAAGTGGTTTATCAATTATTTATCATATTTATCAATTACTATTTAATCAGTACTTGAGCTTTGAAGAAGCTTTCTGGGCATTTAACTGTGTGTGTGAATTTGAAGTTTATCTGTAAAACAAAGGATGGTTGCTTGGTAAAAAGAATGGCCACAAAAAGCAGCAGCTGCTACTCTGGAAAACATTTTGGGTGTTCTCATAGGAGAAAGAATCAGGGATTCTTTCTCTTCTGTGGGTTCTGCTGTGAATGCTTCCCTGCTGCCTGTGAATTCTTCCCTGCTGCCAAGTGTTTCAGAAACACTACAGGCTGAGCCATAATGTCACCTCCACGTCTCCATCCATCCCCCTGCAGAGAAAGAACCTTTTGTGGACAGTTGCCTGCCTGCAGGGCAGTTGGGGTTAAATGCCCTAAATGCTCACGTGCTTATTAACACAGGACAAACAGGAAATGCTACAAACCACCAAACTGTTTGTTTTAATTCACTTTTGTGTGAGCCATAGGACAGTTACTGTTTCTGTTCATGCACACCGCTATGGTGGCTTGCCCCAGCGTGACTGAAATACTTCAGATTGCTTCGGTAGTTGCTCACAGAATCCTGGGTTCTGTGGCGCGCTCCTGAACCAGTCACAATGAATATCCTATCCTCATGCCTAACACCAGAATGACTGTAACAGAAATTCTCTTCAGGTTTAAATGATCTGACATCTGAAACTGCAAATTCTCCAGGACCTTTTAGAAACGCTAACATGTCCAAAGCAGCACAAACACACAAACTGCGGAAGCTGAGAGCTCCATCTAAATGCAGAGAGTGTGACAGCTTAGTGATGTTTCATGGAGCAGAGTGTGAGGAGGTAAGTTGAAAAATAGTTTAATTTACTACATGGGATTGATGTGAAGCCAGGAGCCTTGGAAACTCGCTCTGTTTTTCTGTCTAAAAAGTACAGAAGTAGTGGCTTGTAGAATCATAAACTCAAACCAAAAAGCAAGATGGGCAAATAAGGGTCTGGGGTGATGAAAAGCTCAACATGAGCCTGCAGTGGGAGTGCAGCCCAGTCAGCAACTGTCAGACCCTTGTCAGACCCCACCTGGAGTCCTGTGTGCAGTTCTGGAGCCCCCAGCACAGGAAGGACATGGAAGTGTTGGAGCCAGTGCAGAGGAGGCCACCAAGATGCTGAGAGGGCTGCAGCAGCTGTGCTGTGAGGACAGGCTGAGAGAGTTGGGGCTCTGCAGCCTGGAGAAGAGAAGGCTTCCAGGAGACCTTAGAGTAGCCTTGCAGGATCTGAAGGGGGCTCCAGGAAGGCTGTGGAGGGACTATTGACAAGGGCTTGGAATGACAGGAGGAGAAGCAATGGGTTTGAAGTGTCAGAGGGGAGACTGAAAGTGGATATTAGGAGGAAGTTGTTTGCAGTGAGGGTGGTGAGACACTGGCACAGGTTGCCCAGGGAGGTTGTGGCTGCTCCCTCCCTGGAGGTGTTCAAGGTCAGGCTGGAGGAGGTCTTGAGTGCCCTGTGCTAGTGGGAGGTGTCCCTGCCTATGGCAGGGGGTTGGAACTAGATGATCCTTGAGGTCCCTTCCAACCTTACCATTATATGATTCTATAAACCTTTCCTTTTGCTCACATGGGGATAACAAACAGCAGAGGACTTATTGCAGTGTCAGATTGTATCAAACCTCCTTTTCTTTCTTTCTTTGGTTTTTTCCCTCTCCTGCAGTGTTCACTTGCGTGCCATAAAAAGTGTTTAGAGACTTTAGCTATTCAGTGTGGGCACAAAAAACTTCATGGAAGGCTTCACTTGTTTGGAGTGGACTTTGCCCAAGCTGCTAAAGCTATTCCTGATGGCATTCCTTTCATCATCAAAAAGTGCACGTCAGAAATCGAGAGCCGAGCGCTGAATGTCAAGGTACAGTCCAAAGTTTGGAAAGCCTAAGTATGGACAATGTTTATCTAAACACCACAATCCCTTCAGATGTCAGTGCTGTACAGCTGACAGCATCTGTCCTGCACTGGTCTTTCAAATCAGAGTTGTGCTGGTCTTTTCCTTTCAGGGTATCTACCGTGTGAATGGAGCCAAATCAAGAGTTGAGAAGCTGTGTCAAGCTTTTGAGAATGGAAAGGATTTGGTTGAGCTCTCTGAACTCTATGCACATGATATCAGCAATGTTCTCAAGCTCTATCTGCGCCAGGTATGTGCTCCACAGGGCAAATGGGAAGCCAGAGTCGTAGTATGATTCTGCCGTACAGAAGGGGGAAAACCCTCCTCAGCAGGCGACAAAGGGAGTGCCTTTTATCTTAGCAGTGGGCTGCTTCTCACCTTGTATTTCAGGCTGTGCCTCACATGGCCACAGTGCCTCTTTCAGTATTGATATTATACACTGCAACAGGTTTATGCTGCAGCAAAGACTTCACTTGTGAAACCTTTCTGGCTGCTGCCTTTGCTTGTCTTAGATGGAGCTGAAAATACTTCTGTGTTCCTGCCATCTCACACAGCTGCCCATGCAATGCTAATACATGCTGCCAGGTATTTTCTGACACACAGTGGTTCTGCTGTCATGTTCCTTATTATAGAGTGGTTTAGGTTCAAAGGGACATTAAAGATCACCTAGTTTCAATGCCTCTGCCATGGATGGAGACACCTCCTACTGCATGAAGTTGCTCAAGGCCCCATCTGACCTTATCAGCAATCCCTGTGGATGGAGTATCCACAGCCTCTCTGGGCAACTTGTTCCAGTGCCTCAGCTAAGCTCATGGGAAAGTATTTCCTGATGTCCAGTCTAAATTTAGCTTCTTACAGTTTGAAGTCATTACCCCTCACCTTGTCCATACCTGCCTTTGTAAAGTCCCTCACCAGCTGTCCTGTAGGCCTCTTTCAGACACTGGAAGGCTGCTATGTGGTCTTCTCAGAGCCTTCTCCAGGCTGAACAACCTCAAATCTCTCAACCTGTCTTCATATGAGATGTGCTCCATCTCTCTGATTGTCTTTGTGACCCTCCTCTGGACCCACTCAAAGAGTTCCAGGTCTTTCTCTTGGATCTCCAGAGCTGGACTCAGTGTTCCAGGTGTGGTCTCATGAGAGTGGAGCAGAGGGGGCGAGCTGCCTCCCCCAGCCTGCTGACCACGTTTGCTTTGCTGTAGGCCAGCAGGCTTTCTCGGCCAAAAGCCTGCCCTGTGGCTCATGGTCAGCTTCTCATCTACTCACATTCCCCAGTGCTTCTCCTCAGGCCTGCTCCTGGTGCTTCGGATTGCCCTCACCCAGGTGCAGGACCTTGCATTTGGCTTCCTTGAACTTCGTGAGTGTGATGGTTTGGGAGTTCCCTGCCCCCACACTCCTTATAAAATCCCCCAGACTAGACTCAGCCAGCTGGAAGTTAAGGACTGAAGCTCTATTTACAGCTCAGCACAATGGACAAGCAGAGATAGACACAACAGACAGGAATAGTTACAGACATAGACAAGGTAAAGGTGATACAGAAACACAATCCCCCTCCCAGCAATCAGAGACCCCAGGAGGGGCTCCCAACCACCCTTCCACCTTCTTCCCACCCCTCTGCCTTACCCCAGGGTCTACCTTAGGTGCAAGGTGAGTTTGGAGGATTGGCATGGGGGGTTAGAAGGAAAGTGGTTAGTGAGGATAGCAGAGAGGTCCAGACCAAACCAACAGCTAGAGAGACTGAGACTCCCTGAGTGTCTTATCTATGTTTGTGTCCTTGTTCTTACACATCTCAGCAAGCCTATGAGTGCAGCAGCCATCACCACTGTTTTTCTTTCCACAGACTATATTATAATTTCTCCATTAAAATATTCCAGTTAGCCTCAAAGCAGCACAATGAGGCTGGCACTGTCCCACCTGTCCAGGTGGCATCCTTTCAGCCCAGCGTGTCAGTCACACCCTGCAGCTTGCTGAGCGTGCACCGAATCCAGCTGGCTGTGTCACTGACAGATGCTAAGCACCATGGAAAGGGTGGGAGGAGTGGGCTGAACTTGACCTCAGGTCCTCCTGACTCCTCCCAGAGGATGGGTCTGAGGCTGACCCCAGGTGCAGTGGTTAGCTCACTCCCACTGCCTGTCTGGACCCCCTGTATAAACAGAGGAGCTTCCTCTTAACTCTCTCCTTTGCCCTGCCTGCCTGCCTGCCAGCACCACCCTGTTCCTGCTGCTCCTGTCTTGCCAGGTGGCCATTTCCTACCACATGCTGGACATCCCTTTCTGAACCTGCCTCCATCCATTGCCATCAGTCTGGTTGTGTATATATGTATTTTTTTTCTTGTGTCTTGTTTTCTCCCTTCCCTTTGCAGCTTTCCTACCTTAAATACCTTAGAATCATAGAATGGTAAGGTTGGAAGGGACCTCAAAGCTCAGCCAGTTCCAACCCCCTGCCATAGGCAGGGACACCTCCCACTAGCACAAGGCACNCCATAGGCAGGGACACCTCCCACTAGCACAGGTCACTCAAGGCCTCATCCAATCTGACCTTGAACACCTCCAGGGAGGGAGCAGCCACAGCCTCCCTGGACAACCTGTGCCAGTGTCTCCCCACCCTCACTGTAAAGAACCTCCTCCTAATATCCAGTCTAAATCTCCCCTCTGCCAGTTTAAACCCATTGCCCCTTGCCCTGTCCTGTCTCTTGTTGAAGTTTTTTCTTCTAACTTCCAAATGGAAGCAAGACTGTTCCTTGGGTGTTTTACCCCTTCTCTCTCTAAATCTAATTCCTTTCCTTCCAAAAGTGGGGGAGAGGGGAAGGCATCCTATTATTATTGTGCTGGTTTCTGCTAGCTATATTTTGAGTCCCCTGGGAAGCCTAAACTGGAGGCAGTGCACAGCACCAGTCCCTGTGCTGACCCTGCAGGAATACAGCTTGTCACTGGTATCCACTTAGACATCAAACCATCAACCTCTGAGCACTGGCACCGAGCTAATTCCTTATCCTTTCCAATGTATAGACAGGATGTTGTGGGGACACAAGGCCAGGTAGGTTACATCCGTGCTCCTCCCTTGTCCATCAGAGTTGTTACCTGGGCACGACTTCCCCTTGGTGGAGCCTCGTGGTCTGCCACCAGCCATGTCCTCCTGCTTCGTGTGCCTTAGCAGAGTTCCCAGGATGGTCTGCGCCGTGGCTGTGCCAGACACAGAAGTTTGACTGCTCTCTAGCCCCTGGGTCTTCCTTTTTTTTAGCATTTGGAAAGTGGGGGTTACATTGCCTGCTTTCTAGTCATGTGAACTGCCATTCATGAAAAGCTGGACCAAAGAGCAGGGTATTGAGTGGATCTACCACATCCCCTACTATGCACCAGCTGCAGGAAAGATTGAGTGCTACAACGGTTTGCTCAAAACCACCCTAAAAGCCATGGGGGGTGGAACTTTGAAAAACTGGGACAAACATCTAGCACAAGCAACCTGGTTGGTAAACAGTTGAGGTTCTGTAAACAGAGTAGGCCCTGCACAATCAGATCTGGTCCAAACAGTAGATGGTGATAAAGTTCCTGTTGTACGTGAAAAGAATCTGTTAGGGAAATCTGTTTGGGTATTTTCTCCTTCGGGCGAAGGGAAACCTGTCCGAGGGGTGGTGTCTGCTGAAGGTCCTGGTCACACATACTGGGTAATGCAGGAGAATGGTGAAATCCAGTGTATTCCACAGAGAAATCTAACCCTAGCTGAGAATTCAGAGTGTATAATACAAACTGTTAGTTTTCTGGTTTAGGTATTTACTACCTGGCATCCAAAGAATCTACAAGAGAAGCTGCAGGACATGGGGCCCGAACCCATGACCCTGGGATTGAGGGTCCCATGCTCTGGCTGGGTTCAGGTGTGCTGGGAAGCAGCTCAGCAACTGCATCCGCCTGTTCCCTCAGGATCTCATCAGGTCCAATGGACTTGAGCACCCTCTGATGCTTTAGGTGGGCTTGAACCTGTTCTTCACTTACAGTGGGCAGCTTTTTCTTATTCCCTCTTCTGGCTTTTTAGGTTCTGTAGCTTGGGCAGTGTGGTTAGAGCAGAGCCCTTGCTGGTGAGGAATGAGGCAAAAAAGTCACTGAGTACCTCAGCCTTCCCCTTATCCTGGGTGACCAGGCTCCCAATTTCCTTCTGGGAGGAGCCCAACACTTCCTTAGTCTTGTCTCTGTTTTGTCACTTATCTATCTATAGAAGCATTTCTTACAGGATTATGGAGGCATGGTCCATCCTTTCCTTTCAGAATGGAGCTGTAAAGCTCCATGGCTGAGATTTCTCAAAGAATTTGAGTATGTATCTAAAAACGTTAGGCTGGGATGTTGTGCAGTGAAGTCACTCTGAAAAACTGCCAACCATGCAAAGAATTCAGAGTTCATGCACCCCCACTGCATGGTCCTGCCCTATTTCCTTCTGCTGACTGTCAGAGATGAGCATTTCAATCCTCTGATCATCACCATTAAGGGCTTTGGAAAAACTGCAAAGATGTACTCTGCCTACTGACTCCAGTTAATAGGTAGCAGATGACATCCACATGCTGGGGCAGCTGCTGGAGGCACTGGGCTGGATGTTAATAGGACTCACAATTTAAAAGGATCAGCATCAGATAATGTGTTTGCTTCTGGCCTTACCTCTGGCCTGGAAAAGAGGAGCCTCTGGGGAGAACTAATAGTGACTTCCCAGTACCTGAAGGGAGCTACAAGAAGGCTGCAGAGAGACTGTTTGCAAAGGCCTGCAGAGACAGGACGAGGGCAATGGCTTAAAGTTAGAGTGGAGCAGATTGAGATGGGATGTGAGGAACAGGTTCCGCACCATGAGGCTGCTGGAACAGTGGAACAGGTTGCCCAGGGAGGTGGTTATGGCCCCATCCCTGGAGAGCTTCCAAGTGAGGCTGGACAGGGCCTTGGGCAGCCTGCTCTAGTTGAGGATGTCCCTGCTGAGTGCAGAGAGGGTTGGGCTGGATGAGCTTTGGAGGTCCCTTCCAAGCCACACTGTTCTCTGATTCCATGATTCTACTTCCCTTGTAGCTAATCTGGTGGTGTGATTTTTTTTTTAGGCAAACCTGCTCACTTTAACTGTGGTGCTAGAAACATGCAATTAAAACACTTTGAGACAGAATCCAGAGGCACACTCTATTTGAGAATAATTATCAAAATAAATGATTTCAGGTTTTAGTCTCCCTGGTTGTTGCCTTTACCTACCTGGGGGTACAGCAGATAGCCAGGTCAAGTTTGAGGTTTTTTGTCTTTTGGGGGAATTTGTTTATTTTGAACATTCATTTTCATACCAAGAGATTATTTCAATCACAATTAAAAGTAAATGTTATGTGGCCTAAAATCCATTTTTTAAGTGGATGCCACATGTGATACACTATCAAAGACTGGAAGGATAAATTATCCTGATATTAGTGCGTATGGAGATCAGTCTGTGCCTGTATTGATAAGTGCTCAGTCTTGAAACTGTTGCAGGAGAGAGCTAGCAAAAGGTTTCAGGAGACAGGTGTGGGAAGCTGCTTTTGTCAAATCCCATCCCAGGTGACAAATTGTGCTTTGGACTGCTGAACAATGTCATCATCTAAGCAAAGGTGCTGGGCTAGACAAGGTCGAAGGAAGAGGAGTGTGTGATGGTTTGGGACTTCCCTGCCCCCCACGCCATGAAAATCCCCCAGACTAGACTCAGCCAGCTGGAAGTTAAGGACTGAAGCTCTGTTTACAGCTCAGCACAATGTACAAGCAGAGATAGACACAACAGACAGGAATAGTTACAGACATAGACAAGGTAAAGGGAATACAGAAACACAATCCCCCTGCCAGCAATCAGAGTGCCCAGGAGGGGCTCCCAACCACCCTTCCACCTTCTTTCCAACCCTGTACCTTACCCCAAGGTTTGCCTTATGTGCAAGGTGAGTTTGGAGGATGGGCCAGGGACGTTAGAAGGGAAGTGGTTAGTGAGGTGTGCTGGTTTGAGGCTAATTAGAATATTTTAATAGAGAAAATTACACTCTAGGCTGTGAAAGGAAAACATCATGATGTCTGCTGCACTCATAGGCTTGCTGGAGAATTGTTTGGGAACACTAACCAAAACAATAGATCAGTCAGTCTCTGTCTGTCACTTGCTGGAACAGCAGCTGCTGGGGGATCTAACAGCTTCTGGGCTCTGGCTCCTCTGCTGATTAATCCTCACTAACCACTTTTCTTCTAACCTCCCTGGCTGATCCTCCTAATTTACCTTGCACGTAAGACAAACCTTGGGGTAAGGTACAGGGGTGGGGAGAAGGTGGAAGGGTGGTTGGGAGCCCCTCCTGGGGTCTCTGATTTCTGGGAGGGGAGTTGTGTTTCTGTATTACCTTTTACTTGTATATTTCTGTAAATATTCTGTCTATAGTGTACATCTCTGCTGTACACTGTGCTTAGCTGTAAACAGAGCTTCATCTCTTAACTTCCAGCTGGCTGAGTTCTAGTCTGGGTCATTTTACAAAGTGTGGGGGGGCAGGGAACTCCCAAACCTTCACATGAGGTTACTTGGCAGAGAGGAGCAGGCAAAAGCTAGACAGCCCCAGAGTGTCTGCAAGCCTCAGTGTCTTATCTTTGCTTTGTATTCTTAGTCATAAACATCTCAGCAAGCCTATGAGTGCAGCAGCCATCACCACTGTTTTTCCTTTTACAGCCTATAATATAATTTTCTCTATTAAAATATTCCAATTAGCCTCAAACCAGCACAGAGGGAAACAAAGCAGGTGAAATGGAGGCTCGAGTGTGCTTCTGAACTGTTGTTGCTTCTTCAGCTTCCAGAGCCTTTGATCTTGTTTCGGCTTTACAACGAGTTCATTGGACTGGCAAAAGAAAGCCAGAACGTTAATGAGGAGATGGATGCTAAACAAGTGAGCCCCAGATCAAGGACCAGGCAGTCGATCTGTATCGAGCTGAACAGGATCATCATCAAAATTAAAGATCTTCTCAAGCAGCTGCCCCTACCAAACTATAACACGCTGCAGTACCTCATTGGACACCTTCACAGGTGAGAAAAATTTTCAAATGCAACCTGGTGTGGAAAAAACTGCTCTGTGCTGCATGCTGGTACCATGTACTGGTGATGAACAGAGGAAGAAGTGGCAGGTGCCTTAGAGGACATTTCTTGCCCAGGTGGCCAAGAAGGCCAATGGCATCCTGGCCTGCATCAGGACTTGATGGACTTGATGATCTTTGAGGTCTCTTCCAACCCTAGTGATACTGTGATAGCAATAGTGTGGCCAGCAGGAGCAGGGAGCTCATTCTCCCCCTGGACTCTGCACTGCTTAGGCCACACCTTGAGTCCTGTGTCCAGTTCTGGGCCCCTCCATTGAAGAAGGACATTGAGGTGCTTGAGTGTGTCCAGAGAAGGGCAACGAGGCTGGGGAGAGGCCTGGAGCACAGCCCTATGGAGAGAGGCTGAGGGAGCTGGGATTGGTTAGCCTGGAGAAGAGGAGGCTCAGGGGAGACCTTCTTGCTGTCTCCAGCTACCTGAAGGGTGCTTGTAGCCAGGAGGAGGGTGCTTTCTTCTCTCAGGCAAGCAGCAGCAGAACAAGAGGACACAGTCTCAAGCTGTGCCAGGGGAAGTTTAGGCTGGAGGTGAGGAGAAAGTTGTTGCCTGAGAGAGTCATTGCCTGCTGGAATGGGCTGCCCAGGGAGGTGGTGGAGTCAGTGTCCCTGGAGGTGTTCAGGGTGGGTTTGGACGTGGCACTTGGTGCCATGGTCTGGTCTTGAGGGCTGTGGTGATGGCTTGGACTTGATGAGCTTTGAGGTCTCTTCCCAACCTTGGTGATACTGTGAGACTGTGATACTGTGAGACTGTGACACTGTGATACTGTGATTCCTTTGCTGCTGCTGTTTTTCCAGCCTAAGGAATCCTCAGGGTACAGAAGAATATGACATGGACAGAAAGGAGGGAAAGAGCTGACTTCCATTATTCTCGATTCTTTGCTAGCATTTGGGTCAACAAGCAGTAACCAGTGTTGGCTTTAGGGCTGTAAGTGTGTTGTGTGTCAGGATGTGACGCAGAGAGGGCAGTGATTTGGTGGCTGTGAACAGGAAATCGAAACTCGTTCTGCGTCTGTTAATAACAGTTTGACGGTGACATTGCACTTGCTGGATTGTATTGATGTGTATGTGCCAGCAAAAGTGGGCACGGTGCCACTGCCATCTCACTGCTGGGCATGAGGGAGATACTCTTCTGTGACTCCAGAAACCCCAAACAGGACACAGACATGTTGGTGTGGAAAGCAGTTAGTCTGAGCTGCTGTCAAAGGCAGCCTGCACGGCAGGTTCCGCCTGGCTGCCGCCTGCGGGTTTTCATTGCCTTTCAGCATCTTTAGGCACAAGATCAGACTTTAACATCTAAAACGTCTCTGAAGCAGTAAAGCCTCTCTGACTCGTGGGATCTTAGTCTGGTTCTTTTTCCCTTCTTTGCAGGGTTACAGAGCAGTGTGATGAAAATAAAATGTCAGCCAGCAACCTGGGTATAATATTTGGCCCAACTCTGATCAGGCCACGTCAGACAGATGCTACAGTTTCGTTGTCATCGCTTGTGGATTACCCTTACCAAGCCCGAGTGGTGGAGCTGCTCATAACACACTATGAAAAGATCTTTGATGTTTCCATGAAACCACTGCTGAGCACAGCGCACTCTGAGGAAACAGTCAGAGCTGCTGTCTCAGCAGAAGAGAGGGAGCCACGCCAGCAGAGGAAGTCCTTAGTTGCTGTAAAAGAAGTGAGTGGCTTTCTTTGGAGCTGCTGCAGTGGAGCTTAACCTCTGTGTCGAGGGCTGCAGTGTGCCAGAGTGCTCGTTAACCTCTGCCGTTTGTTCTTGTGGTTGGGGTTTTGTTGGGGATTGATTTTGGGGGTTTGCTGAGTGCCTTTCCTCTTCTTCTCATTTCCTCCTTTCTCTGACTGCTGTCAACAGGGTATTCTTCTATCTGCAAGTGAAAACAGAGCTTCAGAAGCAGCTGCCTTGGGTTTGGAATCCAATAGCAGGAATACAAAAGAACAAGCAGACACATCTGTGGCTGGTTAGTGCACTTTGGCTGGGTCTGGGGTAGGTGAATAGCAGTTGGGGATGCATCAGGTTATAGGGCACCTAGCAAGTGATAAAGCCTGCTTATCAATGCTTGCTAGTACTGTTCAGAGAACAGCATTAAGTCCTTGTAAAGGCTTTGAGAAACATGTGCTTGTAGAATTAGAGCTCAAATTATTTGGTCAGAGAACACAGCAGGGTGTTGGTCTTCCATTTTACAAAAGAAGAGAGTCATGGTCCCTGTGCTGTGACTGTAGGTTCTGAAGTCTACTGTAGTGCTGCAAACCAGTACTCGGTAACTTAACATGTCCTGACCATTGCTTTCCCCAGAATGTGTGTCACTGCTGCTGACTGGAACTAAACCAGAAGGCTGGAGGAAAAGTAATTCTCTGACAGAATCATCAGCTACTGGTGTTTTAGATGTTAACATTTCTTCTGCCAAGAAGCCAGGTTTGCTAACCTAAACTGAAATCTTCTTTATGATTTTCTCTTCTCTGCTCATCTTCCTGTGCTCCTGCAGTGGTTTGTTTTAATGTAGGTAGGATTTCAGCCACTTTATTTAGGAGCTAAGAGACTTTTCCATGATCCCTTTTAAATCATATTGATTTTCAGGTGTTGTCACCAGTTCAGTCACTTCCTGTGCATTGGCAATGCAGCATTCTGAGCAATGCCAGGACAAGGGGCAGTGGGTTTGAACTGGCAGAGGGGAAATTGAAACTGGATGTTAGGAGGAAGTTCTTTACAGTGAGGGTGGTGAGACACTGGCACAGGTTGTCCAGGGAGGCTGTGGCTGCTCCCTCCCTGGAGGTGTTCAAGGCCAGGTTGGAGGAGGCCTTGAGTGACCTGTACTAGTGGGAGGTGTCACTGCCTAAGGCAGTGGGTTGGAACTGGATGAGCTTTGAGGTCTCTTCCAACCTGACCGTTCTATGATTCTATATTTATATTGATTCTCAGGTGGTGTCACCAGTTCAGACACTTCCTGTGCATTGGCAATGCAGCATTCTGAACCATATCTATATTGATTCTCAGGTGTCACCAGTTCAGTCACTTCCTGTGCATTGGAAATGCAACATTCTGAACCATATTACAACTGCAAACATTCAGGGATGAGAGAGCAGCAACCCAAATGCCTAGCACAGTGTCTCTTGGCAGTTTCTCTCCTGAGTGCCTGCCTTGGTTGTATCTATGGAGTATGTGTCTTACTGCTGTTGCAGTGCTAACATTTCAGTATTTGGATGCTCCTAGTGTGTGTGCAAGGGATACCTAAAAGTGTTACCCCACTGAGCTACCACTGATATGTTGGTAGTGGAGTTCATATTCTGTTGACACAAGCCTTGCTGTTTTGTCTGGTGCAAAAAAGTGCTTACACCTCCTTGTGTGCTTCTAGGTGATGCTGTGAGGCCAGTTTCAGAGAGAGACAACAATTCAGCTCTTTCTTTAGGTGAAGACAGCTGCAAAATCCATTTGTTTCCTGCAAAACCTAACCGCCAGGTCAGCAAGGTGCCGCTGCGGGTCCCCAGGACGAAGCCCACCGCTCGCCCCCTGAGCCTGCCTGCGGACCCAATGGTTCCTCCCTGCATGCTGAACGAGAGAAATTCTCGCAACGCAGCAGAAGTCAGTCCAGAGCAGCTTGGCAGGAGTCCAACTATTGAAGAAGTTTCGGAGGCGAAGGCACTCCCTGCTGCTGGGACCTGCTACAGACTCGCCTGCTACGAGAGCCAGCCGCCGCGGAGAGCGTGGGACAGGCAGTGCAAGCAGTACGAGCTGACGGCGAGGACGGCCGCGATCGTGTCTAACGTGCCGCAGGAGAGCCGAGCGCTGGAGGCTGCCACTGCCTTGGCTTCCTCCTGCGGCACCACCAACAGCTCCAACGCTACTCTTCCTAGCAAGCCATATTCGCTTTCTGTCAGGTCAGGAGGAATGGCAGCAGAAGGGAAAGGTACTGATGCCAATCTTCCTGCTGCCTTCAGGGCACCCAGAACATTGCAGCCACCCGCAGGGACGTTTTATAAGCCACCCTCTAACACAACAAAGCAAAACGAAGAGGGTTCTTTTGCTAAAACCTGTGCACCAGCCAGCACTAGCTCTGTGCCTCTCCAGGATAACACTGTGAAACTGGCTGGGAGCTCTGCACTTCCATCAGGTGATCCTGAGCCAAACACAAATGACCAAAAACCTAGCTCGGAGGAGAGCCATCCCACAGATCTGAAGCCTACTTACCAGAGGCTGAGACCAAAAAGAATCCAAGAACTGGAACGCAGGGAAGCTCATTTTGTATAGGGTGCAAGTTGCTCTTGGACTCTCTGCAATTTGTCTCCGTTGCCAGAGGAGGCTTCCCTTTGCCTTCTCTTAAGGAATCCCACCTTTGTGCCATATTTGAGTTATTTTTATATTTGCAGCATTTTAAAAATGGGGGGGAAGGGAGGGCTGGGGAGTTGTGAAGGAAATAGTCAAATGTTGTGTAAGTCAGTAGCTTCTCGTGAAGGCTTCCTGCATGCCCATTGTAGCTGCGGCTAAGGGGGTGGTCGAATGAGACACCGCATTTCGTCGTGGGGAATGGAGCACTCACCCACGGAGAAACAGCTGCTGCGTGTGGCAGTGGAAGGAGCTGTTGGTCAGAGTAGGTGGTGTTCAACCTCCCATTTTTATCGTGTTCACTGTCTCAGCATAAACCAAAGCTTGTGCTTTGCTCTGCAAGAGCGTTCGTTCCCTTTTCAGACTTGTGTAATTAAAGATTTGCTCCCCAGCAGACGTAATGTACTGGCCAGTGTGGCCTCTCATGCTGTATCATATGTGTATATTTCAGGCAGATGTGGTTATCTATTGCTACTTTTCTGTCTTGTCACCTTAATTTTTTTTTGTTGTACAGCAGGGATGCACTTACTGAACTTTAGAAGCAGCAATCAATCCACATCTGTTTCTTGTACAGCTTAGCAAGTGGGGCAGACATGCACAGCCTGTTTCGTTTGGATCCCCCTCTGGAGAGACTGTCAGGTGAGGTGGTGCTGTCTCTACCGGGTGAATGAGAAGGCAGTGATTGGCTTGCTGTAGATCAGTTTCACCATGTGTAACTGAAATGAAGAGCATTCTGTCCAAGTTTCAGTGAAGGAGCTGAAAATAACCCAAACTGCTTTAGTAGGTGCATCAAATGGTTTTCACTTTGTATTAAATGGTTTTTATGTGTACACTCTGTTTATATTTGCTATAAAATATATTAACTTGTTAACACTTGAATGACTCCATGGCTTCTCTCTCTGGATTTCTTCTGACTCATGTTTGGCCTTTGCAGGAGCATGGTGTTCTGCTTCATCCACCTCCCAGGCTGGGGAGGGTGGCACACTTTGGCTGGAGATTCCTACTTGCTCTGCCCTTCCTCACGTACTGCAGAGTATAGTTCTTCTAGCATGGTACTTTCTGCTGCTAAAAGAACCAAGAAGCTCCACAAAGGGCAAGAAAAGCAAAGAATCATTTTTCTGCTAGCACATCAAATAGACTTGACTTGCCTACCCCCTTTGCCCTTGTTCCCAAAATACCCCAAGTAAAACCCCACGTGGCATTCGGTGGATGTTTCCTGGTTTTAGTTTCCAGAACAGAAGATGTTAAACCTGCAGTGCTGAGCTTCCAACTCCGCAACACCTTTCCATGGAAGCATAACTTGCAGGCTTTGCAGAGGTGATGCTAGGAGCTGTTTCTTTAAGGAGCTGCCTCATACTCTAGAAAAGCTGNCAGAAATAGACACAACAGACAGGAATAGTTACAGACATAGACAAGGTAAGGGAATACAGAAACACAATTCCCCTCCCAGAAATCAGAGTCCCCAGGAGGGGCTCCCAACCACCCTTCCACCTTCTCCCCACTCCTCTACCTTACCTCAGGGTCTGCCTTATGTTCAAGGGGAGTTTGGAGGAAGGGCAAAGGGAGTTAGAAGTGGAGTGATTAGTTAGATTATTCAGCAGAGAGGAGAGGACCCACTGGCTCCCAGAGAAAGAATGAGAGACTGCCTTATATTTGTTTTCAAAACCATCTCAGCAAGCCTATGAGTGCAGTAGACATCATCACCATTGTTTCCTTTTCACAGCCTGTAATATGATTTTCTTCATTAAAATACTCCAATTAGCCTCAAACCAGCACATGCTGTCTGCCCAGGCTGGCATTGTGAGCTCCATAACGAAGTGAGAGGAGGGATAAGGGCTTCTTACCATAGGTGGGAGTTTGTTCCACTGTGAGAATGTGGGGCAGGATCCCACACAACTGGTTTATGAGCAGAAGTAGCATTGGTGGCACCTCACAGGCATTGCAGCAGAACCTCATTGCACAGCTGTGAGAGGATGATGCTTACAGAGATGAGGGCCACAAGACAACAAAAGAATTTCTGAGCTATCACTAAGTCTATTGTCTTGCTAGATTTTAGTGTTTTAGCATATGCCTAGCACTGAACTCTCAGCTCTTCGGCTCCTAGCATATGGAGGACATGGACCTCTGGAGGTGAGTACAGAGAAGGGTCACAAAGATGATCAGAGGGTTGGAACACCTCTCCCCTGAAGTCAGGCTGAAAGGAGTTACAGTTGTTCAGGTGGGACCAATAAAGTCTTTGGGAAGACCTAATGGCATCCTACTACTGAGAAGGGACCTAGGAGAAAGCTGGGGAAAGAGGGTAGAATTAAATTAGATGTTAGGAAGAAATCATTCACTGAAAACAGTGAAAGAACAAATGCCCAGAGAGGTTGTGGATGCCCTGTCTGGGAAGGCCAAGTTGGATGGGGCTTTGAGTAACCTGCTCTAGTGGAAAATGTCCCTGCCCATATGGTCAAGGCAGCTGGTACAAGATGATCTTTAAGGTCCCTTCCAACCCAACCCCTTCTTTGATTCTAAATATGCTACTGGCTTAAACAGACTTTAGTAAAATTCCTTGTGCAGTTGGCTGGAGTGTCTGGGGTGCTCTTCAGAAATAGAGAATTACAACAGCTGTGAGAAACAGGTGAACACTTCCTAACCAAGTCTAAGACTGGTTGCTACTGGTTGTTACCCTCTTGTTCATGTCCCATCTGCTTCCATGATTTGTTAGTGTGAAAGGCTTCTGCTTCAAGTGTGGTTCAGGTCTTTGTGCAATGTGTCTCACAGCCAGACAGCTACAGTTAGGCTCTGGGTGAGAGGGAGGGCACAGCAGCCCACTGCATGCCAGTGTGTGTGGGTGAGGAGGTGCCTCATAAAGCCACACTGTTCTATGGAGAAATGACCACCTGGTCAGCAGCTGGTGAATGACTGCACTGCCCTGCTTTAGCACGCCTTGGCCTGCTTTTGTGCAGTACAAGCAAAGAAGCAAACGCACTGCTTTTGGACATACCTTTGGCTCTGCTTCCTGACTCTGCTACATAGCCTGGTGACAGCAGCAAGAGGGACAGAGGACATGTTGGTGTGGGCAGAGGCTTCCTCCAGAACTTTCCAGGCAGACCTATGCACCAGGAGGCACCCTGCTTGGTGCTGGGAAGCACAGCCTGAAGGGCCTGTGTGTGACTTCTTCACCTGCAGATGTTTGCGACCTTGGCACCTCGGTGTGCCTCAGCAGCACGGCCCTGGGCAGCCTGGGGGCAGCGCCTGGATGTGCCCTGTGCCCCGGCAGAGCCTTTGGGCCCACGGCTTTCCTGTGGACTGGAAATGGTCCTGATGGGCTCTGTTGTTTCTGTCGGTTCTGATGCAGCTCTCCTGAGGTCTTGTGTTTGAGATGGCTTCACCTCCAGGCAGTTGCTGTAATCTCACCTACCTGCCTCAAGTGAGCAAGCTCTGGGTCAGGCAAAGTGCAAGCACCGGTGGCTTGCCCTCTGCGGGGGGAGACCTTTCTGTGCCAGAGTTTCTGGCTAATTCTGTTTTCTGAAGTTGCAATGTGCTGCCTCATCCCTCTTACAGCTTTAGCTGAGTGCCGACTTCCATAGGTTGCTGACCTAATTAGTCCTGACAGGTGTTTGTTGAGCAGGGCCCCTAATGCCACCAGAACAACTCTTCTGAGGCAGCCTTTCCAAATCCAGGGCTCGTTGGGCTCCGAAGAAACACTGTGGCAAACACCAGCCCCCTGCTGCGGGCTCTCCTGTGCCTGCACTGCTCAGATGGGCTCTTTGCAAGGGGTTCCGTTCAGGAGTCCTTAAACGCAGGGCTTGAGCTGTTCTGTGTCGAGCAGGGGATTAAAGCAATCTCCTTAACAGCCGAGCGCTGCTACTCTGCAGGCACCGGCGGCATCGCGGCTGGCTGCTGCCTTGCGGCCAAACCGAGCGCTCCTGCGAGCGCCTCGCACCCAGCACAGCAGTGCTCCTATGAGGTAAGCTCTTGGGGTAACTTGGGCAGTTTTTCGTTGCTTGTGTTCCAGAAGTCTGTGCTTTGCTTGCAAATCCGTGAATCCTGTAGCAGGGCAGAGGCCTGGCTGCCCCGAAGGCTCTGCGAGGGCAGCCTGCACCTACATGCTGCCGTTGGGGACTTAGTGTGTCTGCACCACTGTGCTTCGTGGCGCAGAGTGAGCTCAGGGCACCTGAGCTTTGTTTCTGTAGATGAAGGTAAATTGGCAGGTCGGCTCCAGCAGGGAGCTGCCGACTGCAGCTGCTGTCCCACGCTGGCTCCGTGCGGACAGGAGCTGCTCTGACGCTGTGCTGTGAACCCAGCACTCGCTGCCTCACTGCAAACCACAGCAGCCTGGGCACAGACAAACCCTTCCAGCTTTCTACAGGCAAAGGTCGATAGGTTTATCTGGGTTGTTTTCACGGGGAGGGAGGAGATGTCTGATGTTACAAACAATGCCATCCTGTGTAACTGTCGAGGTGGAGATGAGTTTCCTTCATGGGATGCTTCTAATGCAAATGTCCTGCTGCATGCCCATTTAGCTCTATAGACAGAGAGGAGTCCTATTTCTAATTCAGAGATGCCAGATACTTGGGAAGTGCTTCCACTCGCAGGTGAAAGGAAAAGTCATCTTACATCTTCTGAAATGTAAAATGTTTGGGGAACGTCAAAGTCCTCACTCCTCAGCCCTCGTGCTGCTGGATGAAAGAAGAGTTTCTACGTGAAGTAAACTGGGTTAGGCTAGGAGCAGAAAGCATCCCCTCTGAGTTACCTGAAGCACTCTGGGTTAGGCTAGGAGCAGAAACCATCCCTTCTGAGTTACCTGAAGCACTCTGGGTTAGGCTAGGAGCAGA
>VWZE01021292.1:0-10798 GCA_013396675.1 Eubucco bourcierii | reverse complement strand
AAAATCAAACTCTTCTGTGGAACACACTTGATCTTACCACCTTCCGGCATTGCCCAACACACGTGTCTTGGACTTCCCCCCATCAGGAAATAACCACCCCTTGGACAGGTTGTATCCCCACCCAAAGGCAGAAAACACCCAGACAATTTTTCCCGACAAATTCCTCTTTCACAAACAAAGGAACTCTATTTCCAACTGCATTGTGCTCAGCAGCACTCAACATCAAATAATGGACAGCCCCAGTCCATTCTCACTCAAATCTTTGCAGTCTGTGCATCCAGCTGGGAATTTAACCAAGGTCTCCCACATCCAAGGGTGTTCTACCACTGAACTACAAATGCACAAGCACCTGCTCACTGCAAAGTCTCAATTACTCATTGCAGATTCTCTTAGAGTCCCTCTCAGCACAGTCTGGATCAGTCCACATCCACCTCAAATGGTGTGTTTCCACTCGTGGGGCAGTCAGATGGGGCAAGTATGTCCAGTCCACTCCATTCTTCAAACCGGTGCTCCATTCTGCTTCTCACATATGCAGGAGTGAAGATCTCTTTGTCACAGATGAGTCCCATCTCTCAGAGTTCCAGTCTGAGTCTACAAGAGTCCCATGCTTCTGCTTGTCTCTTGTGCCAGGACATCCACCAGCCCTCAGGGTTCTGTCCTGCAGTTCTTTCGAAGTGAACCTACCACACCACCAGTCCGTGCCCTTATCTTTCTTCCCCAAACTAAACTGAATTGTTTCAGATTTTATTTAACCTTTCCCTGCACCTCTCCATCCCCCTTCTCAATGGACAGCTGAAAAGAAGGAGGATCTGGTGGTGGGCGAGAAGGAGGTGGCTGAACAGGGAAGAAAATCATTACGGTGTCTGTGCCATTGACAGGAACACTACCAGACCAGGACCGTTCATCCCCATCACTGCCTCAGCGGCCAGAGGAGGCGTTACCGTCAGGGCACCCTTGCAGCTCGCCCTGCCGCTTGAGCTTGGCACCAGGGCTGCGGTTCTGCCACCGCTGAAGATTCAGCAGGGATAGGTAGGGCCACGCTGCCCTTTGGCACTGGTCCTGGCTGGCCACTCTGTGCAGACCCGGCAGGAGTGTGCGGGAAGGGGAGCAGAACTCCGCCTCTGCACATGCTCGGTACGGCCGGTTCGGCCACTGTGACTCGCAGCGGGGGAAGGGGATCCCTGTCGCTGCTCTCCGTGGGTACCCCGGCAGGACACATTCCAAATGCAGGCTCGCCGTTCACGGCGGCTGCCTGCACATGGACGCTGTCTGTACTGGGACAAGAGGGGTACTGAGGCAAGGCTGTTCCTTGTGGACTCATCAGCTCACCCCCTGAACAGGGAGTGGCTGCGCCCAGCAAAGAGGATGGCCGCCATTGCCAGCAGCCCGCCAGCAAGGAGGGCGCTGCGCCCGCCTGGTGCCATCTTTGCAGCCCTGCCCGGAGCTACGGGACCAGGGGAGGCTGCCGGCAAAGCCGGAGCCGCCTGCGTTTCCCCACCCGGAGCCGCTTGCATTTTCTCAGCCCACAGATCCACATCAGGAGGGGAGAACACGCAGGGGTTCGCCAGCTCCGCTCTACCCCACCCCTCCAGCTCGACCCGTGCGGCGCCGCTCGGCACCGTGCTCTGGGTCGGCTCGAACCGCGACCGCTTCGGGGGTGGGGGATCCAACGGATCCTCAACCGCCTCAGACCCTCCAAATCGCTGCCTGCCGCTTGCTTCTACCCCCTCCGCCACCCTAGAGGGGCACGGCTCACTTCTCCAAGCCTCCCAACTCTCCAGTACAACTTCACTCAGAGGCACCGTTTTCCTCAGCTTCAATTCTGTATTTTTCTCCAATTCAAACTATGCAAACCAGCAACCATCTCGATTCCCCATACGGGCACAAACTGTTCTGTCGTGGGTTTGAGGAGCCGGCAGAGTGAAGCTCTCAAATGAATTGGAGGAAAAACAGAATTGTATTTGGAGAGAGTTACAGAGAGAAATTACAAAGCAGATACAGAATCCATAAGTGAACCCCCTGAATTTTCCCCCACCCCAAAACTAAATCTATCATCCCCAGTGCTCCAGTCCCCCCACCCAATGCCTCTGCCATCCAAGAGGCCTAAGCACAGCCTCTGGATGCCCCAAACCAGGCCTATCCTTACATGTTTGTCCTGATAAGGCAGCTCCTGCCCTACACAAGGCTAGAGGGGGAGGAAAGGAGAAGGAGCTGCCTTGCTGTGAGCTTATGAAGAGATAGAGTGATGGGATTGAATAACAATCTTCCAGTCCCCAGAGGACTCTTTTTAACCTTATAGTTCCCAACCTGGGACATTATGTAAGGCAGACCCTGGGGTAAGGCAGAGGGGTGGGAAGAAGGTGGAAGGGTGGTTGGGAGCCCCTCCTGGGGTCTCTGATTTCTGGGAGGGGAGTTGTGTTGCTGTGTTACCTTTAACTTATCTATGTCTGTAACTATTCCTGTCTGTTGTGTCTGTCTCTGCTTGTCCATTGTGCTGAGCTGTAAATAGAGCTTCAGTCCTTAACCTCCAGCTGGCTGAGTCTAGTCTGGGGTATTTTACAAAGTGTGGGGAGGCAGGGAACTCCCAAACCATCATAGTATTGATAAGGTAAGAGGTAATGGCTTTCAACTAGAGGAGGGGAGAGTTAGACTAGATGTGGGGAAGAAGTTCTTTGCTGTGGAAGTGGTGAAGTACTGGAACAGATTTCCCAGGAAGCCTGTGGATTCCCTGTGGGAAGTGTGGCCAGGTTGGATGGGGCTTTGTGCAGCCTGGTCTAGTGCCATGGTCAAGGCAGTTGGTACAAGATTACCTTTAGTCCCTTCCAACCTAAACCACTCTATGATCCCATGAACATGTTAATGGCTTAAGAAACTATCAAGTGTTGATCCATTCACTCTCTACAACTACAGCAGCTTTTCATAACTGGTCTCACTTCTTGTGGTGCTCTGTAGCTCAAGCAGTTGATCAAGTAACCCTGAGAACTGTCTGAAACTGTTGGCTTGCCAAACATGTGAAGAGCTCCAAGGTGTTGCCAGAGTGGGTTTTGTGTGAATGCTCTCTCTGCAGAATAGTTGGGTTGTTACATGCACCAGAGCCAGATCTATCTGAGATTGGCCATAAATGTCCTGCTCCAGTCTCTTCTCTGTCTGTTGTGCCACAAGAGATCTGCACATTCTTTAGGATCCCCTCCTCCAGTGCTGGCCACTTCCTGTGGTCAGGTCTAAATTAAGTTTTGATTTGTCTTCGTGCAGCCCAGACAGCAACTGTGTACTGGGCTGCAGCAAGAGCAGTGTGGGCAACAGGGCAAGGGAGGGGATTTTGCCCCTTTGCTCTGCTTTCCTCAGACCTCCCTGCAGTCCTGTGTGCAGTTCTGGGGCTCCCAGAACAGGAAGGACATGGAAGTGTTGGAGTGGGTCCAGAGGAGGCCACCAAGATTGGCACAGGTTGCCCAGGGAGGTTGTGGCTTCTCCCTCCCTGGAGCTGTTCAAGGCCAGGTTGGAGGAGGCACTGTGTGATCTGTGCTAGTGGGAAGTGTCCCTGCCTATGGCAGGGGGTTGGAACAAGATGATCCTTGATGTCCCTTCCAACCTTACCATTCTATGATTCCATGGTTCATGAAATGTGGACCTGAGCTGGTTTTGTGAAATGCTCAAGCAATTAGATTTATTTAGTTAGTTTTTTATCTGATACTTGGTTGGCACATTGGGACAAAACATCCTGACCTGTTTTCCAAACCTTGCCTGTTAAAACTGTACAAAGCCTCCTCCACCTAATACATTTTCCAGAAACAGAACTGTGGGAGAGCAGTGGCAAGAAAGACTCAACAACTCTTGTAACTCATCAGCAGCTTTACCTCTGTAAGTGCTGATAGAGGTTTGAGTGAGCTCCAGTAGTGGAACCCTCACTCTCATACCATCAATTTTACCCCTTCACCATTCTTATCACTAGGAAGTGCTTTCCAAGATCTAACCTCCATTTCTTTTTCCATGCTCTTCCAGTTACTGACCGTGCCCAAAGACAACACTCCTCAGTCATTAAATCCCATGAAACAGCTATGAGTAGGAAGTTGCTCCAGATAGCTTGCTGCTTTCTTTAAGGGGTCCCTGTGTTTAGATTGCTCTGTCAAATTATTTTTTTTTTTACTCTGCAAGGTAAGAAGTTCCTGGTTCATGGTTCTTAAAATGAACCAAGAAGCTAGAAAGCAGAGCAGACAATGGTTTAGATTCTGTTGCATCCCTACTAAAACACAGTGGGAGTTGCTGAATTTAAAATTGTAAAAACATGAGAGCCTGTGTTTGGGTTTGGGGTGTTTGGGGGGTTTCTTTTGATTTTTTTTTTTTTTGGTTGTTGTTGTTGGTTGGTTGGTTTTGTTTGTTTCTTTTTTTTTTATAAAATGGAAGCAAAATGGGGTTGGCTTAAAAAAATTCTTAATAGTTTTAGGGTGCTTGACTGGAAAACCTAATTCTGTCTTTATAGTAATAACTAACCAGCTTTGGAGAAACTGGAAACAATGGTTGGAAAGCACAAAGATGCTGAGAGGGCTGCAACAGCTCTGCTGTGAGGACAGGCTGAGAGAGTTGGGGCTCTGCAGCCTGCAGAAGAGAAGGCTTCAAGGACACCTTGGAGTAGCTTTCCAGGGTCTGAAGGGGGCTCCAGGAAGACTGGGGAGGGACTATTGAGAAGNAGATGATCTTTGATCACGTTGGGTGATTCTGTGCTCCACAACCTCCCTGGAGGTGTTCAAGACCAGCTTGGAGGAGGCCTTGAGTGACCTGTACTAGTGGGAGGTGTCCCTGCCTGTGGCAGGGGGTTGGAACTGGATAATCTTTCAGGTCGTTTCCAACCTTACCATTCTATGAATCTGTGATTTAATCTCATCAGTGATGCAACAACTAACTGCAACAATTAACTAACAAATAACAGTTTAATAGCTGGATTCAATGTCAGTGAGAGTTTTCATTTGAAAGAGATGCCATTTTTTTTTTTAAACCCCTTTTTTTCCCTCTCCCCCTCCCACCCCCACCCTCTTTTTTTTTGATTTGTTTTCCTATTTGGAACTGATGTGTCCCAGGAAACAGTCTCCAAAGGAAGGAAGGCCAGGATTCTTCCTGTGTGATTGTGCAAAAGGGAAGAGTGCTGCCTGATAGTGACAGGGAGCAGCCTGTACGATAACATAGCCTTAGAGTAAGAAGAGGGAGCTGTGGGTTTGCTGTGTTGCAGCTGTGGGCTGAGAAAAGGCAATGGATCCTTTGCTGCAGGTTAAACAGAAGGCTGCTGCGGGAGGATGAGCTTCTTCAGGCACGTCAGACTTCTGCTGTGGAAGAACTGGATCCTCCGGAGAAGACAAAAGGTAAGGCACTGCCCCTTGGCTTTCTCTTCCCGGGGTGGAGTGACTGTCACATGCATTAGGAGCTGCACACCCTGAGCTCCCTGAGAAGTCAGAGGTGATGCTTGCAGGACCTGCGCTCTGCACCCCTGTCTGGGGTGCTCGGCAAAGCCGCCCTGCAGACTACACACGGTGCTTGTGCACCACTGTCAAAAGTGGGGGTTGTGTTTTCTTGTAAAAGTAGCTGCTGTTAGAAAGAGCAGCAGCACTTCTCAGCTCGGGGGGGGGTCGGATTTCTAAGTTCTGATTGTAGTTTTGCTCCTCACATCCAGCTGCTTTGGGGTATGGGAGCAGTTAGGGCCCTGAAGTCCACACTGAGTTGGATCAAGAGCAGTGTAGGCAGCAGGGCAAGGGAGGGGATTGTGCCCCTTGGCTCTGCTCTCCTCAGACCCCACTTGGAGTCCTGTGTGCTGTTCTGGAGCCCCCAGCACAGGAAGGACATGGGACTGTTGGAGCCAGGTCAGAAGGGACATCAAAGATTATCCAGTTCCTACTCCCTGCCACAGGGAGGGACACCTCCCACTAGTACTCAAGGCCTCGTCCAGCCTGGCCTTGAACACCTCCAGAGAGGTTGGGGAGCACAGAATCGCCCAATGGGATCAAAGGCCAAAGATCACATTGGGTGATTCTGTGCTCCACAACCTCCCTGGGCAACCTGTGCCAGTGTCTCACCACCCTCACTGCAAACAACTTCCTCCTAACATCCACTTTCAATCTCCCCTCTGACACTTCAAACCCATTCCCCTTGTCCTGGCATTCCCAGACCTTGTCAATAGTCCCTCCCCAGCTGTCCTGTAGCCCCCTTCAGACCCTGGAAAGCTACTCTAAGGTGTCCTTGAAACCTCTTCTCCAGGCTGCAGAGCCCCAACTCTCTCAGCCTGTCCTCACAGCAGAGCTGCTGCAGCCCTCTCAGCATCTTGGTGGCCTCCTCTGGACCTGCTCCAACAGTTCCATGTCCTTCCTGTGCTGTATTTCCTTTGTAGACAACCCAAATATCCTTTCTTTCATAGCTTCCCAGCAGCCTACTTTGCCATCAAGGGCTGATGCATGTAACATTGCCCCCCCCCCCCAATTCAATGCTGTGTCACCAATCCATAGCCCAGCTGAGTCACACCAAACTGTGGCTGTTTGAGTTAGATTCCTACTTCAGAAATAATTAAAAAAAGAAAAAAATCAGAACTGAGAAACTTAGAAGTGAAAGCTCTGAGTGGAGAGCTGAACATTCTAGAGACAGGCCATAGAATAGCAGTAGTGGGCAAGATAATATTTCATTGGAGCACCAAGAGCTTTATGTCTGGAAGCACAGCTTGGACCTTCCTCTTGCTGCTTCCACTGCTTTGCCTGTGCCTGCTGCTACCTTCCCCTGCCACTGTTTTGGCTGCTGCTGCTTTGCTGCCACTCAACCCCTTCCCATCTTCCTTCAGGTCATTACATTCCTGTAGCTGTTATATTCTCCCTATACTGTTATATTCAATTTACACTGTAAGAAATACAATTTCTCATTTTTCCCTGGCTTTACAAAAACAGTCTGTGTTGTGGTGAGTTTTTTCTGCTGGGGGAAGGATCCACCCTGACCTGGTACACAAATACAAACCCCCTTTCTGAAGCTGGCCTTCACTTACTGTCAAGGAGCTGCAGTAGTGCCATGGGTTGAGCTGAACCTGCTGCTGTTACTCACACCATGCTGCAGTCCTGCCAGCTTCCAGACTGAAAGTGGAGCAAAATGTGGTGGGGCTTGAAGTTCAGGCTGCAGCACAGGAGGCTTCCTGTTCTGGCTGCTGCTCCTGGCTGCAGAGTTCTTGGGTGTTGGCTTTTCCCCCCAGGGGTGGCAGAGAGAGGTGTGGGAGCAGGCTGGCTGCTGGCCTTGCCTTTGTGCTGGAGGTTGGGGATTTCCCCCTGGGTTTCACTGTGCTGCTTCTGCAGATAGGCTGAGCTAAGGTAGCCATGGTTATATCGTTAGAGTAAGGAGGTTATTAGTCAAGGTAATCATGCATTGTGATTATGACACTTCGTGTTTCATCTAATCTCTGTATCCCAGCCCTGAGCTGTGTGTGTTGCTCTTCCCCTTGCTCTCAGCTTAGCCCTTGCACTGAACCACCACAAGTTGCTTGCTTTTCAAGTTCAGGAAAAAAAAGCAAACCAACAAACAGAGACTCCACATCTTTCTGACCCTCAGATGTGTGTGCTGGGAAAGTTGGAAACCACTCTTTTGGGTTTTGATGTTAGCAAATGGCTCTCTGCATAGCTCCCCTGTGTTTTCAGTGCATCAAATGCTGTTTAGTTTGGGCAAATCTTCTCAGACATGGGTTTCAGGAATTCTTGGTTTGTTTTTTTGTTTGCTTTGTTCTGTGGAACTTTCCAGCATGCTAACTTGGTGTATCCTGGGGTTGCCAGAGGTGTCCTTCTGTGATACTCGCTCCCAGCTTACAAGCACAGTGATTTAATTCACAATAGAGACATTATTTTCTTCACTCTGAGTAAAGCATTTTAGAACAGAGACAGTAAAAATCACGTTTTTTCCCCTCCTCAGTATATAACCCTGCCTGCTGCCTTGTCCACAGAGAAACGAGGTAGCCAGACTGAAAATCCATAACGTGCAAAGCAGCTCCACAGGATGCTTGGGGAAATCAGCCTGCTTTGTTCACCATCAGGCAGCACAGCAGGTGGAGGCATATGCAGTCTTCTGCTCCAGTTCACCACTTGGTCTAACCTAGCTAACAAGAGGAAAGCCTCATGACAGAGTCAGCAGCTGATCCACCTCATGACAGAGTCAGCAGCTGATCCGCAGCTGGTTTAAGCTTGTCTGGTTTGTATGGGCTCCATGCTGGGTATTACATTTCTCTGTGCATGTTGCTGGGATTTCTGGATGTGTATCTTGTGGTTCTGCAGGTTTGAGGGCTGCTTTCTGATCCTTCTAGTGAGTCCTGAGACACCTGCATGTCCTTAGGAGCACAGGAGAAGTCAGAGATCTAACAGCATGTGGTCTGTTCTTGTTGCATGAGACCTTGTGCAGCAGCTTGGAAGAAGACTTCCCTTGTGTGCTTTAGCCTTCAGGCCCTTCCAAAGTAGTGAGCTCTGAGGGAAATTGCAGACTTCAAGTCTGAGGATTTTGTAACTTCTTGGAACGAAGTAAGAACCAACGTCTGAGTAATCACCCAGATGAACTTTGCAGCAAAAACGACAACCAAAGAGTCTCCTCAATTCTCAGCACTGTCTCCAGGCATATCAAGGAGGTTATTTGGAGCAGGCATCATGGTTGTACCAAGGGGCAGTCCTGTTTTACCAAGGGGCAGTCCTGTTTAACCAGCCTGACAGCCTTCAGTGAGGACATCAGCAGATGGGTAGGTGATGGCAGAGCAGTGTATGTGCTTTCTCTTGATCTCAGTGAAGCATTTGGCACTGTCTGCCACAGCATCCTCACAGCTGAACTGAGGCAGCATGGTCTGGGTGAGCAGGGAGTGAGGGGGCTGGGAACTGGTTGAAGGGAAGAAACCAAAGAGCTGTGGTTAGTGGGATGGAGTCCAGTTGGAGGCTGTGACTAGTGAGGTCCCGCAGGGGTCAGTGCTGGGACCAGTTCTGTTTGATATATTCATCAAGCACCATGATGAGGCACAGAGGCGCTGTCACCAAGTTTGCTGATGGCACCAGGCTGGGTAGAGTGGCTGCCACACAGGAGGGTAGTACTGCCCTTCAGCCAGACCTGGGCAGGCTGAGAGTTGGGTGGGGAGAAATGGAATGAAATTCAACAGAGGCAAGGGCAGAGTCTTGCACCAGGGGAAGAACAACCCCAGGGGCTAGGATAGGTTGCAGAGCAGTGCAGGGAAAGGGGACCTGCAGGAGCTGGTAGACAGCAGGATGCCCACAAGCCAGCAGTGTGCTTTTGTGGCCAAGAAGGTAAAGGGCATCCTGGGGCACTGGCTTAGAAGGGCTGTGGTTAGTAAGTGGAGAGGCATTCTCCTCTCCGTCTAATCTGCCCTGCTGAGGCCACATCTGGAATATTGTGTCCAGTTCTGGGCCCCTCAGTTCAAGGAGGACCTCAGGGAACTGCTGGAGAGAGTCCAGCCCAGAGCCAAAGCTGCTGCAGGCAGTGAACATCTGTGAGGCCAGGCTGAGGGAGCTGGGGCTGGCAGCTGGCAGCAGAGCAGCCTGAGGGCTACCCTCAGTGCTGTGCTAAAGATGTGCAGGGCAGTGTGGGCAAGATGCAACCAGGCTCTGCCTGGGGGTGGCCAAGGGCAGCACAAGGGGCACTGGGGGCAAGCTGGAGCAGAGGAGGTGCCAGGGGAACAGGAGGGAAAATTTTGTCCCTGTGAGGGTGCTGGAGCCTGGAGCAGGCTGCCCAGAGAGGCTGTGGAGTCTCCTGCTCTGGAGACTTCCCAAAGCCACCTGGGTGCCCGTGCCCTGACAGAGGGGTTGCACTAAATGACCTTCCAGGTCACTTCCAACTCCTAACCTTCCATGATTCTGTGGTTCTTACTCCTCTGAGTTTATGGATGTGTAGTGCATGTCCCAAACAAGGGGCAGGCAAGGGCTGGCAATGTGTGCTGAGCAGACCTCGTGGAGCCCTGCTGGGAGGGGTCTGTAATGCTGTATTCTGAGCTGGCCATAGCAAAGAAGAGCTATACAAGGGCAGGTTTCCTTCTGTAATGGTTTTGCCACTCCCTCTTTGCTGCTTTAAAAATGTCAGGCACGAATAAGCAGTGGGGAGGAGTTGTGTTATACTGTAGAAGTGCCACAGAAATCAGCTGCCTCATGTGAATTTTTCTGCCTTTCTGTTGTGAGCAAAAGCTGCACTCACTGAAACCTATCAGGTAAGGTCATAGTGCAGAACACCAGGGCAGCTCAGAACCCTGCTCTTAGTTATGCTCTGAAATGTCTTTTCTTTCCATGGTTCAGTTGGAAAAACAAACAATGGAGCCACAACAACAAACCCAACACCAAGCCAACTGGAATGTTGCAGGCGACTCATTTTACCTCTGCTGTGGTAAGGTCTGTGCCTGCTAGGGCAGGTGGGAGTGAAGGGAGGCAGAGAAGGAGGCTTCATGTGGCCACCTGGGCTCTGCAGAGAGCTTGTCCTGGCTTTCCTAAGGAGAACTGCTGTGGGGCTGGGCACACAGACCCAGAGCTGGCCCCAGAGCCCACAGCCCGTGGCACAGGATCAAAGCAGCTCCAAACCTCTGCCAAAGCACACAGGGGCAGCCAAACAAAGCGCAGTGGAGGAAACAGGCTGCAGGCCCAGCAGGATGTGTCTCCCTGGCACAGCACTGCCCTTGGCCTGCTGTCACTCAGGGAAGCTGGTGAGGCCTCCAGGGGGACTGAAAGTCTTGGGCAATAAAGTGCCCTTGGATGAGGTCTTTGCTGTTGTTAAACGAGGTGTTGGACCTGAGTAAAGCATTTGGCTCTGTCCCACATGG